>DWNR01000011.1:0-34772 GCA_018250455.1 Polygonus leo | reverse complement strand
AAACACAATAAATTGCTTCACGGAGGATTATGAGGGTGGCGGTGGTACCTCCCCGGTTGAACTACATGAGTTCTATCATCTGGTATCTCTACTAACATGTGACATAATGTATAGATGGCTTCCTATATATTTTCATTAAGTTCATAAAAATGTAACTGCATTTTGTGAACTAAGTTCAAAGTAATTACTAGGCTAGGTATTGTAAAATTATGAATCTCTTAGCAGTAACCACCGGAGCACAATCTGACTCAACTTAGTGTTAGTATTTCTAGTGTGACCAAGTGCCTAATATTAGTATTAGTGGATCTTTTGTATTTTATTATTACTGTAAAGCTATTATATTATGTACAATAGATATGACAGTAATGCTCGAAAAATCGAAGATGCAAACTTTTCTGCATTGCGACAAAAATGTACTTAGCGTAACCCTCATTTATCTCAAAATATTAAGAAAAAAAGTAATTTTAATACTTAAGTATTAAGTTTGCTATTAAAAAGTAAATTATCATTATGATTTTTTTATCAATGTAAAAATAATACTTATTTAAAAAAAATGCTGCCTTCACACCAATCGCCGCAAATTTCAACCGTATTGCCCAGGTAACATTCATATCTATTGTATATAATATCATTGTTATGGAGCATATCATGTGTATAAAATAGAGTCATAAAGTGTATGACATGTCACATGACTTGTTCATGTCACTTCTAAAAATAAGTCACTTTTGAATTTGTCCATCATTTTCGTGGAATATTCCGCACTGATACTTGATGCTTCTAGAACCAAAGGGACCTGACTGCATTTTTGCGAATGTGCCTTGCATTTTCTTTGTTTAAAAATAATAATCTACAATATCAGAGAGGCTTACCTGGTTTATATATACTATAACCAACGTTCTCATAAATAATTTTAGGTCGAACTGATTTTTTTTTACAAAGGTAGCAAGCAAACGAGCATACAGTCCACCTGATGAAAAGGTGTCACTGCCGCCCATTGACATCAGGAATTCCCAAGTATGATTGAATCATACCTGAATTTGATCACAGAAGCGTTGCTATCCCTGAGGACTAAGATGTTCGCCTCGTTTATAAGTATAGCCGGCAACCACGCCTCTTCAAACCGAAACACAATAAATTGCTTCACGGTGGCTTATGAGGATGGTTGTGGTACCTCCCCGGTCGAAGTTAACGGGTTCTACCAACTTTTGTAGGTTATTATTTTTAAATTAGGGAAATATTAATTACTAGCTGTGCTCACAGCTCCGCCCTCTACCCCGTAGTGGTTACTCCTTTTAGAGTTTGAATTTTTATATCTTACAGGCCACTACCTGGCCACTACTGGTCTACTACCTAGCCAGGGATCTTCTCGACGGATTAGTAAAGTTTGCATCAAAATCCCTTAAGCCATTTTTACGAGATGCGCAGTCAAATAAACAAAAATTCTAAAAACTGTTGAAACGTGTTCTGTTATCGACTCTTAATTATCCCCAGCCAACTAGTTTTCGAATATCTATATATATAAAAGGCAAAACTGATTAACTGACTGACATATCAACACACAGCCGACACTACAAACTTGTAATTTGGTACAGGGGTTCCTTTCATGATGTAGGTGAGCACTAAGAAAGGATTTTTCGAAATTCTACCCCCAAGGGTTTTCGACTTCTATGCGGACGAAGTCTTTGGCAAAAGCTAGTCTTAAATGTACCTACAGACATTCGACCCTCTTTAACTGTATTATACGTATAGATATAATTCCAAACTCGACAAAATTCAGTTGGTTCTAGCAGCCTTTGTACATATTATATGCTCTATGTTTTACGTACTGTATTCTCCGTCCATTTTATATAGTAGTTAATACTTTGTTATAAATCGTAAATTATAAGATTTGTTTATGAAGTGTTTAAATCCAACATGAATACCTTATAATTTTTCAATGATTTTATAATAATTCTACATTTCTTTTTTAATATATTTTGTACCATTTAATTAATGTATTTACCTGATTGTGAATCAACTTTGCGTCCATTTATATTTAGATTTTAGTTATTTTACATTTTATTATCAAATATATTAATGTAGATTTTTTATGTATTTTATGTGTTCATTTAAGTTAAATTTAATATTGTAAAAGGAAGGCAGCATTACTGTAAGAGTATTATAATTTATATGTTTTATGACTTTTAAGAAGTAATGCTTTTAAGGCAATATATCATAGGTTTGGTTTTAAAGAAAAAATCGAAACAAAAACAAACCAATTTTTTGTAATGCAAAAGTAGCAAGTAGTTCTGTATATTGGTAAGTAGTAACTGCTTCTCATGGACATCAGTAATTACCTAAATATAATTACAGTCTATTGGAGGTCGACCACAAATTAAATGGGCTAAGTAAAAACATTTCGAAGAGTATTATGACCATCACACCTTTTAAACGAACACGGTGTTAAGGCAGATAGGATTTTATGACAAATTGGTCAAGAAAGGGCTAAGTAAAGACATTTCGAAGAGAATTTCGACCATCAAATCTTTTAAACCAACAGGGTGTTAAGGCAGACAGGGTTTTAAGACAGACATTGGTCAAGGATAAAGAAATAGGTAATCAAGTATAGCGTACATGTTTTCTGTTTTATACATCCATACATTTTATTTTGTTCCTGGCCTTTTTGTGTCTTAGTCGTCGTTCGCTGAAGCCACATTCGTCCTTCACCTGTAAAATGTGGTGAATAAATAGTCGAGTTGTTAATTCTACTCAGTAAATTAAATAATGACTATATAATATGTATATCCGTCATAACGTAGTGACTGAGAACCAGACCTTTAACCCACGGCCTTAAACGGCCAACTCAGATGAGTTGGATTCCCAGCTCGAACCTCATTTTTGTTCTAAAGTTCTAATTACGTGCGAATTTAAACCTAAATTATTACTTGCTCTTCGTTGTGTGAAAATATCGTGTAAAAAGAATCCAGGGCCAGCGTGGTGGACTATGACCTAAGTTCCTTTTCATTGTGAAAAGGAACTCTGCCCAGCAGTTGGACAGTAATGGGTTGTGATGTTGATGAGTGGAGTCAGACTTCTAATAGTGTAAATGAAGAACATACGCTACTTGGTTTATTGGTGTCAATAAAAAAGTTGTAACTTTATAACGTGAAAAATAAATTATTCACACTGGGGTTTAACATGTTATACTGTTTTCCTTTACTTTATATTAATTATGTTTGACATTAGACATTCCTTTAACTTTAAATAATAATAATGTTTGATGTTAAAAATCAAGATAATATGTGTAAAGTTTATCATGTTTTGTAAAGAACTGTTAAGACAATCGAAATAAAACAAACATAAAAAATTCTTAATTATTATTTTATTTGGAGAAATAAAACTTTCATTTTCATGTCGTCGATTAAAATAAAAAATCTGAATTTTGAGACTTCAGTTCAAAATAAAAAAACGTAACAGGTAATCGCGTTAAGCCTATTCCCAATTTAATTATATTAATTACAACTTTATTACAATTTTAATGATAATTACCTTAAATTACGATACATTAACGAAGCCTATAAAATCAAAATGAACAACTTTTCACTCATATTGCACAGTACAGTACCATAAATAGATTAATTTTACCTCCGTAATTCTAATTCGTTTAATAAAATTAAGTTTTCGATAGAATATTCAACTAAAATCGCACTTGAAAATTGGAATGTATGAGTATTTTGCTAAAACAACAACAATTAAAACAACAGCAATGACGTTATTACAATTCATTGTAATAGTTCAGTTAAGACGTGCTTTTTAAAACGACGTAACAAGTTTATATTAAATTTATTTGTTACGTCGTTTTTAACTGATGTCATAAAGGAGAGGTTGTATTTATAATCGTTTATATGTATTTTTAATATGATTTTCCTGAAAAATAAGTACATTTTCCATGTAAATTCATATCGTCATTTGCAATTGATAAATGTCTTTTCACCCTTTTTCACCAGACTATCTAAAACGTTAATTTACCGGCAAACAGAATTTGAGACTTATTTGTATCATTAAAAATCTTAGGTAAAATCTTCAAGTAAAGAATTCTTAATTAACTCATACTCAAATAATACATCAAATTGAGATACTTATAACAACCAAATAGCATTAAACAAGTTTCGGAATGTATAACAAAAACTGAGCATTCTCAAAAAAGTAATAACTAGCAAAAATATGTACAATGAAATCTTATTTCGAATAATTAGATTAATATACAGTACTTATCTATAATTTACAAGAATAAGAGCCTATTCTAAGTACAGTCGTGTAATATTTTACAATAATTTACAGAAAGCTTACACTAAAACATCAAAATGATATGCAAGAAGCTGTGTAGGTAGGTCAAACTCACAGCTTAATTTTATAAATTTAAAACAGGGAATTACAGGGATAAAGGAATGTATTGTATTGTTCAACAATTTTGGAATCACACGTATTTAGTTTTTGTACATACTATTTCCCATCTATCCAAAACCATGTTATAAAGTTAAGAGTAAAAATACTTCATTCAAACCACGTTCATAAATCATTGCCAATATGTTTTTCAAAATCAATGCAAGTTGGATTCTCCCAGCTCGGTCGATGATTCTCATCGTGGCGATATACGATGTTTTTAGTTAAAATATATATTTTGAGTTTATATGCCATTTTGCTCCCTATTTTGTCTTAATCTCGTGGGGAAGAATAGTTATTTATTTTTAATATCAACAACACCGTCGTATACACCATTTTGTAAGTCATTTCATATAAGACAAATGTCCAGTCGTTGTTTTAATTGTTATTTTTGTGACAGAAGACTTAGATTTGAGAGTTGTCATTTTGTACAGAAATTGTAGCGACATGTCGGTTAAAGATACCAATTTGAGAATATCACAAGTTAAACAATATATGGACGAATCAACGTAAAAATTTGGTGTTGTGTTATTTTTTATGTTTTTATTCTAATCTACTTTCCATTACAAACCCCTTGTGCATACCTCCCAACTACTTTATGATTTGGGTACTTCAATATGTGTTCTGTCTGTCAGATGTTGTCTTTGTATGATTATATGTTTAAGTTTCCTGTTTAGGTTTAAATTTATTTCGTGAATATTAAGATTCCAGAAGAGTCATCTCCGGATTATTTACTAAACCTAACATCTACCAAATGCCGCAAGCACCGAATATTTGGCACATATTCTGTACAAAAACGGTACATTTACAGTTGGTGAAAAGTTCAAAAATGGTAATTTTTCAATTTAAATGCAGTGAATGTTCGAGTATTACTGTACCTATCGAATGACTTCATCTGTATACCAAAGTTTGTTCTTGGGAAAATAATTCTTCCTTATCATCTAAAAATTTGAGCCCGTAATTCTTATAAATATTTTTAAATTCGGGCATTCTTGCCAACTCAGCGTGCGTCTCATGAATGTAACAATAATATAAATGCACCAAGTAGTATAACAAAGAAATACAAGAAATAACAAAACTTGGACGCCAGTCGTCAAATTCAACAGGAGTTTGGAATTTGAAATCCTCATTTTAATGAAGGTGGCTATGAGCTGGCAGAATACCAGTTAGTATTTGGTGGAGCTGACTTATCTACGGATTGATGAGAATGTGGCGTGTGCGCAGAATGCGGCTGAGGATGATAAAGATGGAAGGTGGATGGCGGATGGAAAAACTGGGATTGATCTAACGAAGAAGCGTAATCTAAAGCACCAGGAACAGCTGAGTACGCCTGTGGTTTCAAAGGCAAAGGCGCCTCACCTAAATACGAATGCCTTATTGCTTCCGAATAAGCGCTATTATCATAGGACAACGCATACTGTTGCTTGTCTCTCGGGGATACCGACCCCGGTGGAGTCATCGCTGAATGGTAATCAGCGTATCCTCCATAAGCTAGAGAACCGATATCAGTTCCTTTATGACCTAATTGTTCACTGTAGCCGGAGCCCTCGCTGCCTGGAGGAGTTGGCAAAGGTCCAGATTGACCATCATTGGAATAATATCCACTTCTTCCGTCTCCTAAGAAGTTACTTCTGATAACACTTTCTCTGTTCGCGTACAGTTGCCTCAACAACGCTGACGCAGGCGTGGACGTGTGATTACCAGGTATCTGCCTATTCAAATGATTCAAATGATGGTTCTGTGTTCCAATCCATTGTATTGTTGATTTCTGCTGCTGTTGTTTGAGTAAAGCGTCCGTCGAGAAATCCGTTGGCCGATGCGCAATTTCTTTGCCGTCTAGAGAGGGCAAATGCTTGGACATAGCATTTTCTAGATCTCTAACAGACGTTGCATCTGTGGTTCCCTCAGGGATGGCTAAGTTTGTTTTGGACATGTCACGTTCAGCAGGGGATATGGCGGCTCCAGGATTCGAAGAACTCTTTCGTCTTTCTTCATCTCTTTCGGATTCATCCTCGCAATCGGTTGTATGCTTCCGTTTCTTTAGTCTTCTCGCAGGCATAGGAGAAGTTCTCTCGGAGTTAGTGTTAAGTGGTATTGGTTGAGTGTCGTTTAGTCTTGTCAGATGGGTACCGTCTGAGGAGGCTACTGGTGCAGAAGACGCCGAATCAGTGTTGCTTGGGGGTTCAGTTCTCTCGGCAGTGTGTCTAGGAGGAGGCGGAGGACCGCCAGACGTGTCCGCATCGGGGGGACCGTTCTCTGGATCTCCTGTTGTTTCTTCTCGTTTTACTCCTTGTACACTTTCTTCGAGCTGACAGCAATCCATGACAGTATTTGGATACTCTCGACCACTGCAAAGAAAACAGAAATGTTTAAATAAGTTTGTCATAATTATAAATGTCTGTCGTCTTAATAAAAGCTGGTTATATCTTTGCTACAGGTTGTATTGTAGAGGTTTATATGAATAATCATCTCATAAAACTAATTATTTATTTAAGATTCTGACCTCATGATGAACTCAGGGTTTGAATCACCTTCTCTCTGCACTTGTTTTTTGATGAAAATAGTGGTAGAAATCCACACCACTAAAAATGCAATGGCTAAGCTTATGGACTAACTTGTATATGTGTACATAACTTAATTTCTTGATTCAAGCCAGTTCTCACCTGATGACATAGTTGACGCATATGATGTTCTGCTCTTCGGCGTTCTTCGATGAGCAGACGACGGTGGCGCAGGTCTGCATCCAGGTGTACCCGCCGAGCTTGTTCATCAACCTATAGTAGTGTGTCAGCACCTGGCCTTTGTTCATTACTGTAACAAGAGAAAATATTATTTAGATATGGTTGAACGTTGATCATATTTTTTGTGACTAAGATTAGGCTGTATTGATTTACTGTATATTTTTCGACGACCGGCTTAGCACATCGGGTTAGATCCCAATTGATATATGGTCTAAGCGCTGGTAACGTTTTCGCGTGTGTTTATTGGGCATCCACGACCCAGATAATTTTACTGCAAGGAATTGTCAATATTAAAAAGAAATTGCCATTCACAACACACAACTGGGTCGTAGCGAAAAACAATTGCTTTTATTCCAAAATATCTGAGAAATTACTTATTATTATTTAAGAATGTGACATCTAAATCTCAGCATGACTCTCCATTATTAGTTACTTCTTTTTACTTCCAGCAATAAACATTGCAAAAACCTTTTCTTTTACGTTAGCAAAAACCATTGGTCATTTGTTTCTAATGATTGAATTTGATCAAAATAGCGTTGAAGCTCAACACCACATCAAGACTGAAGCGTATAAACATGACTGATTCGCGGACATCAATATGCAATTAATTATAATCGATAGATTAGAGCATACTTGCATTGAATAGACCTTAGGTTAAACAAAGGACACCTGACCTTGAATTAGCGTTCAAATCGGCCTGATGACGGTATTATTCAAATTGTCAATAGCTTATATTTTTCTAATACATCGATAGCCGTAGGTATTATATTCAATTGAGTAAACAAAGGACATTGCGATCAACACGTGTATTGTTGTACGTGAGTCATTAAGACTGACTCGGTTTTTGGTTTTGTTGTTTTATTGTGTATTGTCACCGATGCCTTCAATAATTAGCCATGCGCTTGGAGTTGCGCCAAAAAGTGAAACTCGTAAGTGTCTGTCGACTGCCTAATGTAGTTAGTTACGAGGCATTCGTTTGTGCTAAATGGTGAGATTTTTAACGTAAACATTCAGTCCACTTGATGGTACGTGTTTACTGTCGTCCATAGACATTAGTAATCTGACTCAAGTACGATTGAATCGTACCTGAGTTTGATCACAGATGCATTGCTACTCCTGAGGACTAAGATCTTCGGCTCATGTTTAAGAATAGTCTGCAACTGCGTCTCTCTAGGCCGAAACAAGAGTTGCTTCTAGGACTATTAAACAAATTCTTCCTAAGATTCCAAAATATAAATAGAAGCTAATGCAAATCCGATATTTCCTTAAAATTACTTGTTAATAATGTTGTTTTATGACTACAAAACACATTCCATTCTAAAATGTTGAATGTGCAGGGTCTGATACACCAATAGATTTTTTATAATTTCAACCGACCAGTGCATATCTAATACCAACTACATAATTATAATAATAATAGACCAACTCAAAATAATATCATTATAAACCCGACTTTAAAGTGTTAATCTTTTAATAAAAGGGTTTGAAATACCTTCACGTAAAAACAATAAAGTAAATAAATGTAAGTATTGGACGTACGCAAAGATTTGAAATTATACAAAAAAACATTAACGACATCCTTTTAATAATGTCTCTATGGGCCTGCAACATGGAATGATTCTCAAAAGTAGGTACTTTAAAATTCCGAGCAAAGATTCAATGCCGGAACTTTTAAGTATAATCATCTAATTTTATTGCCGCCTTATAAATTTTGCTATTATACGATCAGACGTCGTCTGTATGTACATCAGAAATCCTACCCGCGTTTACGGTTGTAACCAAATTACCCGCTTTCTAGCAAACACCCGGAGGTTTATGTTAATACCCACAATTGTTATTCAACTCCCGGATTGACCACATTTGACCGGCATCTGTATAGACATTGTGCATTTTAAATTCAAATTAATGGTCTCGTAAAGCTATCAACTCCTCAGGTGCCAGTGAAAAAGTTTACTGTATGACGTTCGGTGATCGTGATTCGCGTTCCAATACGTCCGCCATCTTGTTTGGTTCGGCAGTTACTAAACTGTTACGCAAGATGTCCTTCAGTTTCACGGTTGTGTTATACATGTCGTGCGCATGATTCAACCCCTATTTGCAAACCTTATGAATAAACCACTAAAACTAAATGAATCACCTGGGGACATTATGAGAAAATGCTTAAGTTCAATTGAGTAAGACGTTACAATGATTCAGCATATTTACGAAAGTGAAAAAAATGTTGGGTAAAATTATCCTGTTTTTAAATAACATGACAAAGAGATTGCTGAAAACAAAAATGCAAACTTCGAAATCATTGATAACAAACAGAGGATAAAACTGTAAAAAAATGTTTTACAAAACTTAGATATTAATGTTGGTAGACAACAAATAAAACTTTTTGTATCTACCAGAATAATATCTGTTGGAAAAATAAGAGACATTAAAACATAGGAGGGACTAAAAGTAAATCACAAAATCCGAAGTCGGTAAAATAGAAATAACGTAGCAAGGCGCAAGCCATCCTGAGGACATTAAGGCCGACATTTCCCACGTACAGCCAGGGAAAGGAAACGAAATGATGGCAAGAGTTATTATTATTCAAATCACAACGCAGCCGGTATGGCGCTAGGCCTAAATTGTATTCTTGTGACGAATACTCGGAAAATAATGATATCGCCTTCTGTCTGGACTTGGATGAAGATGTTTCGGCGGTTTTCCTTTTGTTAAAAAATTGTCATATATTTTTGTAGGTACGTGCCGTTTTTTTCTGCTAATTCTAGGATCTGTTCATTTTGTACACAAATTTATTCGTAGTGACTCTGCAATTTAGCCCAAAATGGGACCATTTGTAATTCTGATTCTATAAAAAAAAATCAAATTTCAATTTGGCGTTGCGTGAACTTCTATTTACTTCTAGTTCTATACGTTACGTTACGTTACGTTACACATGTATTGGAATAACTACAAAATACATATGAATCCTAAAATGGCTATTCTCTTCATGTGCTACTTAGTCCTTGTACCTTCTTTACTCCTGCTTTATACACACCTCATTAGGTACTGAAAATATATTGTTGCTTCACATAGTAATGTATAACTCAGTATAATTCCCCATTTCAAGAACTTTTATTTCAAACGAGCTACTGCCAGCCTGCGGCTTCACACGCTTTATTAGGCAATTTTAACATTTTTTTAAATTGATTGGTTTTTTTTTAAATTGATTGGCAATTTTTTTAATTGACATAACTTTTATACTTTATATACATAATATATTTTATATACATAACATTATTTTTGAACCGATTCAAATGAAACAAATACTAAATGTTAAGTGAAGTTTGCCACAATATATCAGTCAAAACCATATTCGAATCGGATTCTGCCGCAGCCGTTTCTGAGATTAACGCGAACAATACACAAATTCTAAATAACATTATTTTGGGTTATATTCCTTAGCAAAGACCCCCAGTATCTATTTCTCTCAAATATCTTTCATGTACATACGGCGATCAGTTACAGATTTATTATATGTAAAGAAGATTTATTGATGCTACACATACCAATTCCAATACCATTTAGAACAATTCCCCATTTTAAAAACATTTATTTGAGATAACTATGACCAGAAGATCTCTTCTCTTTATCCACCATAACAAAAACATCCGGCTGACCGTTGCGCTCCACAAAATCTCCCTCGATCGTTCGATCTCATATATTTTCCTTGTCGCCTTGGTTCGAGTCCGTTGTCTTGACATGGATTTCTATATGCCACAAACTGAATACAAATTGGAGTTACGACATTTGCCACCGATGGATTTCACCGCACATATTGGGTCATGGGTGGACGCTAGCTAAGTGATCGAAAACAATCGATTAAATCGATAGGTAACGATCATTGTAGATTATATTGTTCGTAGCTGTCATCACTGCTCATCATGAATCATGTTTGTCATCATATTTCACTGTTATTCATATTAAGGTAGTATTTACACATTAATCTTTTATTATCATGACCTTCAATAATATTAAATGTTTAATTACAGCTAAGGGGTATGAAGTTTTTAAAGAACATAATGAGAACAAAGGCTTATGGCGAAAGAAACGAAAGGGAAATATACTGAATAACAAAAATGATCTTTGGGCAATGTATTATATCTCATTTCACACAGATTTATATGTTTGTCGTATTTTTCTTCCGTTCAGTGTAATTTTAAATGACAATGATGTAAAGGAATTATATATTCCAACAAGCACTCCATATATGGAATAAGTAGGTACTCACAATCTACGTGACATTTCCTAAGTTTATTGGCGTCTTCTCCATGGCACAGCGCGTACAGATTCTTCCCCGTCAGCTCATCGGCCGTGTAGCCTAGTAACTCTGATACCCTGCTGAGAACAAGAAGGAAAGTGTTAGTAAACTCTATCACACGTAGCGATAATATTAGACAAAAAAATTATGATATCGTAGGAAGTATCAAGTAGAAGTAAGCTTCTGGTGTTTTAGAAATTGAATTTCGTATTATTCTTTCATCTTTCGATACGTAGTTCTCTGTATGTAGTAGCTGAAGAATTGAATCATTTGAAGAGATTCGGTTTTAGAATAACAATTCTTAACTTTACTCCTAAGTTGATTAACCAAGAACAAGTGTGACAATTTACACCTATCATTTGTCCACTCTACATACCCGTATTAAAAATGAGTTCCAGTTCTCAAGAGCTGACAAGCAATGAAATTTAGGTATAAAGGAAATGCAGCAGATGGACTTCATGCTATTTAATATCTTCCAACCTACCGTTTATAATTAATAGATAGAAAGAGTAGATGAGTGTAGCAAAGGGGAATTTGCACAAAATTGACAAATCTATGGCCGAAATAACGAGGAAATGCAAAATATATTAGTAATACCTGGGTTCACAATGCGCTATCCTAAAGTCGAAGTTGATCCTCGTGACGAACATATCAGACTCCAATCTGATCTCGTGGACTGAGGGTGGTGGTAGCGCGATGGCGAGCGCCACCATACCTAATAACGATGGCGGTGACTTCCGACTGTGAGAGAAGGAGTACTGCGGTCGAAGCCTGCAGAGCATTAGCACCACCTGAAAAGAGGAAAAAGACGTTAAGTAAGCACTTAGTTAAAAGAAATGTGATCACGGCTTTGCTAAAGGTTATTTTCTTAAAGAAAGACTAAGAAATTCACAGGGAAAGTCCTTGCTGCCACAGACACACAAAACACGATTTCCATATAGGTGGAAACCCTCTGTAAAGCATTAATTAAATAATGACAGTTGCGTTGTACTGTTGTTGTTATATTGTTAACGTCTTGTTTCACGTTTTTCATAAACAGATTTTACAAAGACGAATGATATTACAACGGAATATCATAAACAGTTGAAATTACTTTTAGATGGAAAACAAACAAGTAGGTACGAACACCGTACTGCAATAAAGAAGCTTATTAAACTTTTCAAATGAAGTCGCTGAAAATAACACAATACGTGTTTTACATGATCAAGAAGTTGGGATGCAAACAAGTAATTTAAGAGCCATTTGCTAACAAACGGTTAACGGCACGTACAGTGCAAATGCCAGGTAACTCCGAAATCAAATGTAAGAAAGATAAACTAATTCCAAATTTTCGCCATAAAACCTTAGCCTCTGGCATACAACCCATGCCAAGGGTTTAAAATGAGCTTCACTAATTGCTCTGTCGATATTTGCACGCGTTCTATGAGCAATTTAGATTTAAGATAATTCCAAATTATGGGCTTAACTTCCCAACTAATAACACTGCTAATATAACATTGATCAACGAGCAAAATTCCCACGATTAATACGAAATTTCCACAAATCTTAAACCACAAATTGCTGGTAAAGTAAAAGCTGAATTTCCACAACGGACATAATCTATTACGAGCCATTTTACGCACCTAGTACATTATTCGCAAGTCGCTTGAGATATAATCGCGTTTTATGTTCTAACACCGAGTTAAGGCAAAAATAATGGTCCACAGCGTTGCCTTGAGGCACCCCACGGTATAATAATTCTAACAATAATATTTGTGATCTAGTATGGATAAGGAGGCAGTGAGAATTTATTTTCCTGGTTTGCGTGGAATTCATTACAAGTTAACTAAGTATATTATTGCCTAAGAAGAAAACAAGATTATTAAGACTATATCATTAAATAGCCCTATCAGCAAAACAGACTTTGATGAAGTTACACTCATAAATGTTATACTCAAGAATCTTGTAAGTTTCATGATATAATTTTTAAACTTAATGCACAATTCTGTCGAAGAGTATAAAATCAATTTCAGTCCAAGTTTATACAATATTAAATTACGATAAAAGTTTCAAAACGGTCGAAGCGTCGCAGCAAGTTTTTGTCTTCTCTGAGGGCAACTGAGGCGTGGCGGAACAGACGCAGACAAAGAAACAGATTAAAGTAGCATCATTCACTGAATCAGATGAATGGAAAATAAAAAAAGTTCAAACGGAATAAAACGGTACGGTTCTCGCATAATCTGACCTAATCTAAATGCCGCTCAAAATATTGTTGTAAAATATGAAAGTTCGTCAAATGCCCGACGCCAAAGCCGAGAAAAAATTAAAGATTACATTAACAGTTATTCCTTGTCTGTTTCTAATATTATTAATACATATATTACATATCAATCAAAATGCTTATTTTTTAGGCTTACAACTTAGGCGTGTAGAATCATAATAATCTTCGTCGGTGGCTAAAAAAATGTTTCAGGTATTATACAATAGGTATAGATATATTCTCTACGCCTTCTTTATAATCGGAAAAGTAATTTTTCATCAACACGTTCCGTTGTCAAGATACCCACCCGCCAGCTACCACCCTCTCCGTATCTCGACGGGTCACCCTCCTTGCTTCTTCCAACCTAGATTGAAAATGAAAATTCAGCGTACATTTACTTCTCATTCTAAACACTAGATAAGAATAAAAATGTCCACAAATTTTCATAGTCATCATTTACGCTAACATCGCCGATCTTAGATGTATCTTATTTTATTCCATAAAATCTTTTATTATTATGATTCTTCTTGATTTAGCTAAAAGAAGTTGTATATTTTTCTATATCCTTGCTTTTATTATTTCTTTATCAAAGATATTGTTTCTAGTTCCACGTATCCTTATTTGAATCATTTGATACTATTAAATGTTTTTAATGTTTAGTGTCAATTTGCACTGTGATGATCTTACCCTGTATCCTGAGGACTTGAAATGGCAACCTCGTTTGGTGAGCGTGCTCTTCATCCGAACGCAAAAAGCTCGGTCCATCCCTCGGTATAAGGTCCCGCTTGCTGCTAGACTCATTTGCGATGAAACTGTGAACAAATAGATTCGTTAAAGGTTTTGTCATAATGTTATATCCTCTCCAAGTCATATATTAACAGTACTTTATTACCTACATCGCTAACTAAAATGGCGGCAGCGGTGCCAAATTTGCGTCCTAATTCAGAACGTTATTCCCTCTGCCAAGAACTGTTACTTTAACGGTTATTTTGTACTGCCAGTAGGTATTTAATATTTTAATCTCCACCTGTGTGTAATCTCTGTACCAATAATTCAAAAATTGAAAATGACCATTCACGACTTGCCACAGACATTGATTAGGAAATTTAATAGACCAAGATTTTGTCTTAGGGCACAAAGTTAAATATTGATTGAGCAATGAGGAAAAAGAAGCTGATGATCACATTTAACCAGCAGAAGTGTTTCAAATAATAACTGAAATCAAATCATTTTTTTAGCTATCAAACTACTACGCCAATTCCAATCATACTATTGTTCTCCTCATTTCATACTCTAGGAGAAAGATTTTCTAGTAATGTTCTTGATATACCCGTTATCTTAGTCTTCAGACTGATTTTAAATGTTATACTTAGATGGATTCTAAGTACTATTTCTAGGTTCAAGGTTTTCCTTTTCGAGCCAAATTCGCTAAGATTTTAATCTCGTATTGGCAGGCGACTGATCTTTCGAAGAACTATCGCATCCGCGTTACAGTCTATAAATCAGATATTCTAGACATGTTGTTTGTTACGTTTCCCCTTCATTACTTTGCTTTGTAAGTATACATGATAAGATATCTTTAACGATTTTTTAAACTAAAATCTATGTATGCTATTAATTTCAATACTTAATGGAAAATTGTAGAACGGAAACAAAGGACACAGAGCTACTAGTTTCACAATAACATTTTAACAGACTCATCAACTTTTCCCAGGTAAAGAGCTAGCAAAACGTTTAAATTATCTGATGGCTCCATTGATTAGTCAATTGGTCGACTAATTATACGATTCGTGGTCGAAACCTTGGGATCCGATCGCCACCACGCCTTAATTGATTTCACTGAGCTTGCGTCCAGAGAAATTCACTAGCGTTTCTAAAAGTTTTTCGTATTTTAAAGTAAATCTGGTAAGTTTTTAAAACTAACGTATAGAGAAATTATTATTTGGATGTAAATAGTTTTATGGGGATCGATAACGTTGTGACATTAAATTTTAATACACATTTTTGTCTACCATTTAATAATATTTAAAAGATTACCACTCCTCATATTTTGGTTCTTTGTCGACCACGTTGATAAATAATTAGTTATTTTTGAATTACCAGATAAAATTATGCGTCATATTACTCATAGACTACTCCACTATAATATAATCTAAACATGTCCATTCGTAGCAATATTATTATTAATGTGTGGTCAATATGTATGTTTATCTTAATAATTAATTTATTATTGCTCCGTTGCTTAAATTTGTTCTTAACGAACCTTAGTTTTAAGCTTTCAAGTCAAAAGCTAATTCCTAAAATTCACAACGCACTCCATAACTGAACAAAAGGTAAATCTTTCCCAAACTTATCAGTCATCAAATCTTTGGTAATAGTCGTACAATTTCCATTACAGTGGACAATGTACTGTATTAAGTTGAATCACGCCTTTGTACCAAATACGTAATAGCATTGAGTCAATAGCTAACTATTTTAGCAACCTCGGCATACGTTTTTTGTTGCGCAGGTGACACGGGGTTTCCAGAATAAATTGGCGTTTTTCTTTAATAAATACCTCCACGTGGTATTAAACAATCGTATAAATGATAATTGAAATCATTTGTTTTAATTATGACGTACCTACGTGGATCATCTTCATACATAGATATTAGATACACATCCACATATCTTTTAAATTTAAATTTTTGATATTGTGACATGGCTGATGTCAATAATGTATCATTTAAAAAAATAAAATTTTGTTAAAAACGCCGTTATTCAGATAGTTTCCTTTTTACCCAACAACTAATCAAGTCAAGCTTTGACTATCACTGGCTCATCTACTGACATCATCACATCAAGCGTTTCTCCACGGCTGTCAGGTGACAATATGGCCATCTCTACGCACTTCAGCACTTTACCTAACACTTTACTACCTTTATCAACGCTTCTCTCGTCACAAAGCCCATCTGTCACATCAGATCCTGATTGATTTTTTCCCATCACTTTTTCTCTGATAAATAAATTGAAATCGATTCTAGCCCTTAAACGTAAAGTTACACCGTTGTATCCGCTAGTTACCGAAAAAATTGGGCCAAATGTGTCTCAATTTCAGGTAGCAATTTTTTGATCGTTAACAGAACTTGGAAATTAATCATGGCTTTTAATGTATCTACTTACGTGCCTTTTCTACTGAACACTAAAAAATGATCTTACACAGTTATTGAAAACTTCGATACATTATTTGAGTAACTGCAGCATAACATGGCGCGGTTATTCATTTAAAGAATTAAGGAAGTAAATAGGAATATTAAAAAAACTAAACTCACACTACATACTGAATTACGAAAAAAGCAAGCGCAACTAAAATTATAACCACAACAACGACAAAAACACCGGATGCAGCGAAGCGAGCAATGGCCTCTATTTGTCAGTGAAATGATAGCAGTAACTTTTTGCTTATCTCGGCATTTAATTGAACACCGCCTATACTTTTGTATAGATGTGCCGAGGAATCGAATGCTCCCTCAGGAACACCAGATCCAAAAATAAGTTACGCAGTGGCGCCCAAATTTCTATAAACTGATAATGCTTTCCCATAGCGATGAAAGAAAATATTAATCAACTCCATAAAGGTTAGTACTGACTCCCCATTGACCGTTTCATAAAGTCGGAAGCCACCGTGAAGATTCCATAATCTAATTTCAATTTGGTACACAGCTTATTAACTGAAGCATTGAACGATTCGATGTACTAAGTGAAATTTATGGGATCAGTATTGTCACTGACGTTAGGTGCAATAGCCTCCGAAATGAGGAAGCCTTAATTGAATTCAGTATAGTTTTTTCTCGTTTTGATAGACGGATCGGAGTAAACTTATTAATTCGAAACTTTTTGACTAGAAAATATAACTAAGTAGATTGCCTAACGGTGAAATGGTTATTTCCTGATGAATTACAAGTTTTTACTTGCATGATCAACAAAAATTTACACATGGATCGGCACGCTATATTTTTTGCTGAGAATAATCCCATTTACAGCCAATTACAGTGACTAGGGCGATTTAGTTAGATTTAAAATGTATAAAAATCTTAACTGAATATAACTGTCCAATTCATGACATTCTTTATTGCAAGAAATAAACTGTGTAAGTTTTTTGCAATTCCAAGCATAAAGATTTAATATAGGTGTACTTGGGTGTTTAGATTCAACAATGCACAAGGAATTGTAAGTTTTAAACTAAAATAAAAGAACAAAAAAACTATTTTTACTTTATATCTGTCTTGGTTTATTTTATTCGTTCTTCGCAACGTAATAAGGAACAAATTGAAAATAAATACAGTATTTTACATTTTCTTACGTCAAAATCACTCGACTAAATAAAAAAAATGTAGTAACTAATAAAGTAACTTTCCCATGTTCTATTTTCATGTGGTTTGGTATCTCAGAAATCTCTATGATTTTAAACTGATTTAATTCATTATAAGAATGCTCTGTTAAACGGCATATATAGTAGATCCCTATTAAAGGTTGTAACTCACCATCAGGATTATTAGTCCCATGTTGGCTTCCTTCTTCACTCCCTGAAGCAGGGCTGTTCAGACCCGCACCACCCGACCTTCCAGCCAAGGATAATCCTAGCTGTTCGGCAATTTCCGCGTGGTCTGCTTGATGCACGTAGTCGAATATACTGCTACCCGTCATCTCTACCTGATGAAGAACACAATTTTTAAGAATATTTTTTAGAGAAAAATCAATAATATTACAATAACAGCCTAATTCGATTTATGTAATTAATTTAAAAATATAATATAGTAGACAGATTACTGCTATAACTATGGCAATGTTGTTCTCAGATTTGATAACCGTAGATACATTGTATGATTATAAGTTACAAAAGTATGATGATAGTATCTCAATGAAAACAAAAGACAAACAAGAAAAAAGCTTAGCAACTTATAAAACGTTAATAAATATAAAAAGAACTAATTAATTGTAGACCATCGCTAGCAGTAACAAAGTCTATTTTTGAAAAACAATATTAAAATGAGGTAGTAGTTAAATAAAGACGCTTCACGTATAGTTATGAATGAAGTAGGTGTTATCGCTCATCGCGAGGCAAGTGGCTTCATGGAAACCCCAATAAACCACAGAAACTAGGAAACAGTGATAGAACTGATATGCTAAATACGAAATGCTTATATTTATCAAATGAAAGTGTAGGTACCTTGTAAGTATTTGTCATATACCCAAATTAAACTATAATTACAGAAAATAAAGGAGTGAATATTAGTACTGGAAGTACTAGTACGAAATAAAATAAACAAGAAACAATTTAATTTTCTGAAATGTAAACATTATATTTTGATGTGGACAATAAAACCTAAATGCTTAATATGCTAAAATTGTTTCCAAATTGTATTTATATCAAGTATACTTACTTGAATATACGCAATTGTTATACTTATTAATATAAAAAAAATGAATACATGATTACTTAAGATTTGTTATGCTAAAACATAAGTGTCCAGGTATGAAATCTGTTGCCACCTCAACTTTCACACTGACCCTTTCACGGCGTATGCAAATGTATCTTTAAATAAATTTATCAAATATAATTGTGGGACCCTATTAGGCATTCAAGAAACGCGTATCCGCAGTGAAGCCTCGCATGTGAATACCACAAACAATGGTGACGTTACGGTGGTCGTTTCTAAGAAAGATCCCATGGATTTTATGGTGTTTACTCATTCAGTGATTGATGCCCACAAATTTGAGGATGTTGACAGGTGATTTGATGTTAGATATAAATAGCTTGTTGAAATAAGCGATGGTGTAATCAGATAATGTGATGTTATAACAGGATACCGAATTTCTTACGAGCCTGAGCTTTACAATTTTCATTTCTTGTTCACTACATAGAATTGAAAAGATTCTGATTGTATTGATAATTCTTCACCTCAAATTTAAGAAATTTTGCATGAAACTAATGTCTTAATGTTTGAAACATTTGAAGAAATAATGATACCCATATATAGTGATGATAATCGCGAAGGAAATAACCAACTAGATTCCGCTATAGATGGTACAAATAAGCTTAATGATGGAACGAACGGCAAGAAGCGTCACGTAAATAATTTCCTCGGAAGGGTCGAAGCACGTCAAAACAAAAAATAAAGTATCCATTTTCCGCTTTATCTATAAAAGAAAAATATGATTTCCCATTGTCGACGTTATCATCAGTCTTTACTGCAGACCCCGAAAAAAGATGGCGGCAACAGAATTTAATATAGCGTTAGCAAGGTTCGCTTATAAGAAAGTTGTATCTAAGCTTATTTACCAGGAAGTTTATGTATTTTATCTGAACACACACTGGCATGGCAACGAAGAAGACGTATAGGTGTCCATGTGTTAGGTGTTTGGATAATATTTGGGTATGTGTGAGTATTCGGGGGTGTGTGAGTGAAGTTCCAGCATTAGAATGAGGAGCACGCGCGCGCCTTGCCCGGAACGTGACCAGCATATCGCATCGTCCCTTTCCCCCCATTCGCCGTCTCCCTCACACCACCCTCCAGCCATTTTGGAATCGAGCATTTCCCAGTTTTCGGATCTTTTCCAACGCCCTTTAATTTCGTAATGCTATTTAATTTGGTTTGTGTTGTTTTTAATTTTCACGGCGCATTTTTTCAGTAACATTAATCTTTTTACAAGCCTCCATTTTTTGAGGATTTTCTTTTTTAATGGTTACAACATTTGACATTCTACGTCTATTTAATCTGTGCCTCCATACGTCATTCCTAACTGTCTCCTTCATCTAATCTGCCGACTAGACTATGTTTTGAAATTCGAAATATGAAATATGAAAAAAAATACGTAGAAATTTAAATAAACCCTTCGAAATACGGGCTATTAAGGCAGGTAGAGCGAATAGCCCACGTAGCAGATATAACGCGACACGTGTAAGGACTTATCTGCGATCTAGCGCAGTAACCACCGGATGTCTTTCTAGCGCCGCCGAAATTTCAGATTAGATCGTCTGACTTTAGACCGTGTCATGTGAAACTTTGAATGGGATGCATTTGTGTGTGTGTTATATGTAATCCATAATATGATGCAAAGTTTAAAGTGTTGCCTAGTGGCATACCACTTGGCACACACACATATATTGGCTTCTCTGATTTTAATTATGAGGATATTAAAGAAAATAGTACTCGTATGAAAAGTCATATATAAATTACTTCAAAAGAGTTGTAAGCAACTCATCAACTGACCCTCGCAGAGTCAGACAGTCAGATTTAAGTAAAAAAAAACTATGGATACCAACCTAAATATGGCACTGGTAAAAAAATAAATTGAGTTTTATTTTGGTGCCTATCTATAATTAAAATATATTTACAGACTGAAAGTGATAAAAGTAGCAACTGTAAAATAAAGCGTTTTTAGAATACCGAGAGATACTGTCTACCAAACAACGATAGTTCTGATTTCACGTAAAAACATACTTCCTCATCGTTTCTACTATTGTTATCAACTTAACACAATAAAGTTCACTTTAGATACTATTAATATCCCGTAAAATAACTAAAACCACGAAATCTAAATATATTTTTAATCCCCAACGACAGTTTTGTATAAGCATTTTAGTGCTTAATTGAAGAAAGACATCCATTGGCTTACACGAAGATTCCTTATTATGGGACTCACAGACCAAGCCACCCACGGTAAGACTTGGCAGCAATATTTACACACGAGGCGAAAATCACACTCGTAGCATCGTTACACTTGTAGCTGAGCGTCTGAAAGCAACCTCAAGATCTCTGGAACTTTAATTACTCATGACCATAGGCAGTAATGACCACTTATCATGCACAGGTTTATTTGCTACCTCTAATTTTTATAATAATCCCTCAACTGTGGGTAAGCCTCGAAGAGTTCCAAACCGATTACCATCAGATGGCGTTATAACTTTAAATTTTAGTTGAACTAGATGGCGTTGTAGTACATTGTGGTATATTCATATTGAAATTCAGGTGTGGAACCGTAAAATGTAAATTCCTTATATTTGCCTGACCGGGGAATCAACCCTCAACAAATAAAACTCTGTTTTGTTTACCACTATTTGAACTGAAGTCAATTTATCTAAGTTTACGTTAACTTTCAATACAGTTTAGGGTTGTCCGAACGTGCCGATCATTTGTTTCAGTCGACATAATGTGTGACACATTTTGTTTGAAACAATATGTTGTTTGTTTGTCAAACAAATCCTTTGGAAATTTTACTTTGCTGCTTGTTTTGCTGCTATTCCTTGTAACTGCTATTGTCATATAGTTGCTCAGGACTTTCAAGTATTTTTTAGTCTGCAGCTGGTAGAACTCGTGTAGTTCCACCGGGGAGGTACCACTCCCATCCACATAATCCGTTGCGTAGTAATTTACGGTTATACTTACACAAGAGGCGAAGCAACGCATCTGTGGTTAATCTCAGATAGGTTTAATCGTATTTTGGGTTAATAAATTGAAGTCCGGTCTTGTTGCTACCCTTATACTTTAAAAAAGAGTTTCGACGAGTTAATACACAATCCTTTAAATATTGAGTGTCTAAGTTACATCAATGTATTCATTTAAAAATAACCAAGCCATGAACGGATTGTTCAGTACTTCTCCCGAAGTATGTAAAAGTTTGTTTATGAATGAACGCAATAGAAGAATTACCTAGCAAACAGTATAGTAAGTAATGAGACAGAAAAGTTTTAAAAGCTACACATGCTTGTACACTTAGCACACACACTAGGTTACCGTGTGTTGTGGGTAACTATACTCTTCCAGTTTCGATGCTGAAAACATAATATAGTGTTGATATGATAGTGTTTACTTACTTGTGATAATCCTAAATATATAGAAACAGTTTCAGATATGTACAGAAACCTCCCGTCGGCTGCCACGGAGAGCGCGAACCCGTCGAGAGACTGTTGGTAAAACAAAACACATTTTTAATTTTTTATTTATTACCGAAAAAAAACATTTTATAAAAACATTTATTACCAAAAATATCCCACGCGGTAGAACTTATGTAGAGTTCGATTGGGGAGGTACAGACGCCAACCTTATCCTCCCTCAGTTAAGCAATTATTGTGTTTCGGTTTAAAGAGGAGTGGTTGCCGGCTTAGTCTACTAGCGAACATCTTAGTCCTCAGAGGTAGCAACGTATCTGTGGTGAACTTCAAGTACGATTTTATCGTACTTGGGGATGATTACGTATGTTCATGGACGGCAGTGACCACTTACCAACAGGTGGACTACAAGCTCGTTTGCTACCTTCACAATTCACACTTAAAATTAATTGAAAAGAAAAGTGGGAAAACTAGTATTAATAGTAATATATTTTTAATAAGAAAGGTTCCAGTTCAATTCATTTACTTTTTAATTTCTTTTTTTAGTATAACCTTAGGTAAGTTAACAGAAAACTTCTTAACCTTTAAAAATACAAAACACACTTATTTACGTTACACGTAACTGACAAAATCAATCAAAAGTTGAATAGGAAATACGTAATTTCTAATATTAAGAACAGGTTGTACAGGAGTTGTATAGAACGGTAAAAAAGCCTTCGATTTTCCGCCTTTTGTCCAACCACAGTAATTTGTAATTTGTAGTAATTTGGGTTATTGAGTAAAAAATACAGTTAGCATGCAATTGCATTGAAACTGTTATTGAATATTAGATACATAGTAAATTCATATTTTGTAAAATAGGTTTTTTTTATTGTGTAAAGGTAGCAAACGAGAATGCAGTCCGCCTGATGGTAAGTGCCACTACCGCCCATGGACATCAGTAATCATCCTCAAGTACGATTGATTCATACTTAAGTTTGATCACAGATGCGTTGCTACCCCTGAGGCCTAAGATGTTCGCCTCGAGTTTAAGTATAGCTGGCAACCACGCCTCTGTGGTCAACCTTGAGTACGATTCAATCGTACTCGGGGATGATCACTAAAAAATAATGGGGGAATATTTAAAAATAAAAATAAAAAAATGACTTTCTTAAAGTTCATCCCTTATATTACACACACATGAGGAACTTTTACTACTTATAACCACATAGAACCACATCAAAAATGCAGCTTTTTGACACCTCGTTTTTTAGAAGTTCGTTGAAAAATGTAATAAATTTCACGAAATTACATTTATTACCAATTAGATATACCTATGTTGTTATTCCTAATGTGATATATATTTATAGAAGACATTGTTAAAACAACAATTTGCTTAAGCCTGATTTTCCATATCAATACTTTTCAAATTTTAAATTATTTTTGTACACTATTAATCTTCTCAAGAAAAACTAATAACTCCATATCTATTTATATAAAAAAGCTAAACAAACAGATCGAATTTCACGAAAAAACCGCCACGAGTAATCATGAATCAAACGATAAAGATTATGTAAAGACTGGAAGAGACAAAATTAATATCTGTGAGTTTTATGCAGTCTACCTGATGGTTTGTGGTCGCTGCCGCCCATGGACATCAGTAATCATTTCCTAGGTTTCATCACAAACTGAGGACCTCAGGACTAAGGTGTCCGCCTCGTGTATAAGTGTAGTCGGCAACCACGCCTCACCAAACCGCAACACAAGAATTGCTTCACGAAGGATTATAAGGATGGCGGGGATACCTCCCCGGTTGAACTAAACGAGTTCTACCACCTGGTAAGGTAGTTAACCTCTCTAAAAACATAACACAGACCAAACCATATTTTTTTTATTTTTAACTGTATGTGCGGACTACAGGAATTGAAGAATCAATTTTGGCAGGATCTTCACTAACAATTGTAATTGACCACTTAAAATAACTACAATTTATCAATGTCTAAAATAGCTGCATGAGAATGTCAACAGACATCTGAATGTCAATGGGGACGAATAAGAAATAATGTATTTTGTATTTGGCGGATATTATGTTTAAATTGGCACTTGTGTTTTTAAGTAACTTTTATCATATAACATTTTATCCTCAACTTATTATAAGTCAACAAAAACGGACAAATGGTACTGCGATTAAACTGTATTTGCAACTCTTCTTCTTGTTTTTATCATAACGGCATAATTATTAGGTTATGATTTTAACTATTTGTTTCATTTAATTTTAGTGACGCAGTAGGTATTTATAAAGTAGCAAAAAAGGATATAGCGTGATAAGAGGTTATTGCCACCCAAAACATTTGTGACAAATCTCTAAGTACCAAGATCCCTTTTTCATAACTGAAACCGATAGCATTTCCAACCGCAACACAAATTTATATGAATATTACAAAATTGTAGAGTTTGTTCATTTGAACGCGCTAATCTCAGGACCTACTGATTCGAATTAAAAAAATATTTTAGTGTTGGATAGTCTATTTATTGTGAAAGGTTATAGTTATTTAACATCACCAATATGAGAGGAATTTTGCAAAAATGGGAAAAATGTATGCCAGATCAGCTATACCTAACCTGTACAACTTATAGGTTAACAATATAAACTTATAGGTTACTTGTTGCCTACCTGACCTATTCAATATTGAGTATCATCAGTAGCAAGCCAAATCCAGAAACTTTATCGCTAAGATTCAATATCTTTTGTAATGAGAGGCGCGGTTGACAGAGTGGTTTTCTAGATGAATGGGTTTTTTGTCAAATCCGCGATTAAACGCTATTTCGTCGATGATAGCGTAAAATAAGAATAAATGAATTACGTCCGTAATGGACTTTTATTTGGTGGCCTGTTTTTAGGGCCCTAAATTGTTTTGATTTAGGGTTGCCTTGAAATCAATTTAAAGGGTATTAGAAACTTTTGCTTTATACCGAGCTGGGTGCGGGCCTCCATTCAAATGTTATTGTAAGACAATTGATGTTAAATAGTTATTTTCGGTGGACATCCATAACTGAGTCCAAATTTGGCTTAAACTTTTTAACACGACAGCCCTACATCAGATGTTATTTCTGGGCATTAGTACCTGTTTCTACTTTATCAATGTAAGAATTCATCATATTCATCTTCGACCGTCGATCATCAATCATCTTCATCATCTCGTCCAAGATATAAATTACAATCATACCTATGTACCCGAATGAATAACTTATAGTTTATGTTAAAAAATGTTTATTTCCCAAAACGAGCAAATAATAAATAACCGTAGTAATGCATGGTGATTTACACTACTGGGAAACTTGCATCTACTTTGAAATACATTCTCGTACTATTTACCTTATCTGGATAAAAATAGAAGCTTCTCGAGACATGCGAATGCGAGACAGAATGTCTGGGGATGGCATCAAACGAGCCTATGCGAGACAATCTGAAAAATGCATCGAAAGGAAAACCTGCACAATTGTGTACAAAAAATAGACACAGTTTTTGCAATCGAAACGACCTTTAGAAGCTCAGCACGTCCTTATTTCTTCAGACAGAACGTACAACCTGTCCCGCTTTGGTTGCAAAAAACCTGCCCAAGGAATCACGTAGATATTTCAATCCGCGTGGAAACCGCAGCACCCACAGTATTATAAGTAACGACACAAAATCGATTGCACAAATGATAATTTACGTGATCGAATAGAATAATCGATTTTTTTAGCAATCCGCGCTCGATTTGCCAAAACGTATACAGTGTTGCAATAGTGACGTGTATATTATGTTTTTTGGTTTTTATTAAATAATGCAACTATATCAAAATGTTTACTTGATGAGCCACAACAGCCACGAAACTTTTCAGGCTACTTACGATTTTCCTCTCTTTTAGAATTTAGGTACTAAAGGATTAAACGAGACTTTAGCTTAAGTTAATTAAAAAGCCACCTTATTTTGGTATGACGTTGTATTAAAACCACCTGACATACCTATGTTTAGACTCTAAGTATTTTATATTCCTTTTCAAATTTACATGGGTATAAAAAAACTGTCGACTTTAAACTCTTTGTGAATTTAGGTACTTTAATTAAATTTTCATATTCTGTGCACTTTGCATTTATGCATGCAAATTTATGCATTATACTTGTTATAAGAACAGAAGCTATTTATTTACTAAACAGATAAACTGCAAAGTCAAAGTAAATATTCTCTATTACTATTGAGCATTTTGTTCTTCTTGTTAGCCCATAAAACACATACAAGTAAGGTAGCGTCCGATTTTAATAAAATTTATAGTGATGAAACGTTGGTTTACCATTATAACTACAGGTAAGTACAGGTATGTAAAGCTGGCTACCAAGCACCTCTATGTTAAAACCGATGTAAATTACCCACAAAAAATAGCAAGGTCCGGCAATACGTGAGTCAAACTAACTTTTTTGCTAAATTTTCAAACCGTTCTCACGTGCGATTCGCACTTGACCGCTTTGCGGCAACCCTTTACAAAACCCGAAAGTAAATATATTCGATTAATTCCGTTATGAAATTTAAGTGAAATCGATGAAATATTAAATTGGTGTTTCGTCACAGTTTTGTCGAGTAGAGGTTGGTATGTCTATAATAGTGTGGTATCTATTGTGTGTTCTGTATTGTGGTCGGTAAAAAGCATGAAGTGGACCGATGATTGAGTAACGAGATTCAAGTTCGTGTCAGTAAGTATTGTCGGAAATAAACAGAAAGGTTTGTTGATATTGGTTGATACACGTCTTTTATTTATGGTATAGAAAGTAAATAGACTGCAGTCGACTTTGTAATAGGTGGTTATTGTCACCCATGGATATTTGGGACCCAGATGTGACAAAATCTGTTTTAAATATATTCATAATCCTCCGTAAAGCAAATCTTGTATTTCAGTTTGGAGAGGCGTGATTGCCGGCTATATTTTCTTACGAGGCGAATATCTTATTCCTTAATACGCAGCTCAAAATATGGTTAACTATAGGTATAATTCAATCGCACTTGGGGATAATTATTAATGTCCATGGGTGGTGATGACCACTACAGATACCTTCAGGTGAATTGTAATTTTGTTCATTGTGTATCGTTCGAAACAGTTTATTTGGTTACAAGAAGCGAACGTCTCAGTCCCGAGTAAAGGAATCTATGAACGTTATTGTTATTGTCATAACTGGTAATAGTTGCATCCACAGGTCGAATATATTCTCATTTGCTACTTCAAAAATAAAGAAGTAACTAAATATTGTCTAAATCCTTCATCCCGTTACTGGCAAAATACGAGAATAAATCTACTTTCAAATATTAGTAGTATGATGTGGATAATCACCTGGAGAATATGTGTGCCCTGATGCTGCTCAAACAGTTCCATGGCAAGTCCCGCCGAGGTTCTTCTGCTTTGAGCACCTGGAACAAAATAAAGATATGTTTTAATGATAAGGTAAGATAAGGTACAATATATATAGGAAATGTAGTACCTTATAATGTTCTTAAACGCTAGTTTAGCTCACGCTAAAGTGAAACCCAGGCACCCAAAAATCTACATTAGAGATATCTATCTGAATCAGTCAGGTACTAGTGCCCAGCTTAAGGACATTCATTAATGATTTTATGATGATAAGTATTGTTAAAAAATTAATGACGACAAATATTATGATGATTCTTAAATATTCATCATAAGATTTGTTACACAAAATTTATTTCATTTAGTAATTGAAACTTACATTTCTTTATTACTCACATTGCCTTGAAAAAATTGCCTTATTGTTATCGTAAATTGTGGTTTGATGCGTGTAGGTGCGGGTTCGATCCTAACCAGACAGAAATGATAGTTATGGACTCATACTTTATTCTAGAAATTAGGGAACCTAGTATGAATCTATGAGTTTATAAAGATACATTATTTTATTATTTTGTAACAGTTCACAGACTAAACTGAATTGATTTATTTAAGACCTGCATTCAATATTTTTATTTTTACTATTCACACGTACTATCTTCACGTACTTCACAAGTCAACAACAAAGGGCTCTCATAAAGTAGTCGGATGGTAACCCGACACGGGTAGATACCATCCGCCGGTGGACGGTAGCTTACCGTCGGATGCTGCGTTTTGACTTATTTATAGAGCCTGCTGACAGTTTTATAAGTGTAACATGTTTATAAAACAACCTATCCTTATATAACTTCGGTTAAACATGAAATATTGCAACTTTATTTTTTAGTAATCCCTATTTCATTCAACTACTGAAAAAATAGATTAAGAAGGGTGTTAAAGAAAGAATTGAGAATTTCATCCTTTTCGAAGTGGATAAAAAACAGAGTAACAAAGAAACATGAAACAAATATATACAATCGTGATCCAGATACCCACACCCACCAACCAATACTTAAATATAATACTGATTAAATAAATTGGAAAACTCAAAAGCAGTAAATTTTTATATCGTTTCGTACCTATAGCAAAATAAAATTGCTCCATGTATGTTCAGTTTTATTGTACTAGCCTTAAAGTCTACGCACATACGTCATAATTTATATGCACGCCAAGTATATGGTGTATTTTAATTGATACAAGCGTATTCATTCTTCTCTTTTTATAAAAAGCTTACATTTTTTTCGATATTACCAAGGCGGATTCCAAATCGACTACTAAACCCAGTCTACGACTATTAAGTTAAGATGGGTGGCAATTTTTATGTCACAAAAGTGAAGTCAACGAAAGTGAGTCTCAGCGCCGTGACAGCGCAAGGACACGCGTGTCCCGTCGTGACCGCGCGTCGTGACCCGCAACACGCACTGCACATTTGTCGTCAAACCATTTTTGTCAAAGTGCTCGTCATACTACCTCCTTCCATCCTCATAGTGATATTTGCGAAGTAAACGTAGTATTTCAAATGATAAAATTAGTAATTCATTCATTCTTTGAAAAAAATAATGGCAAACTTGTCATATCACAAAAAACAACCCAGGTTAGTTATAAAACCGAATATTTCTGTCAACAAAAATGAGTCTACGCTCCGTGACAATGCAAGGATAAGCACGTCCCGTCGTGATCGAGGATCGTGACGTCGCCGCAGACATCATCCTCAAACACTAATAGATTTTTTTATCGTATAAAAGTAGCAAACAAGTATGCAGTCAATCTGACGGTCTTTAACACCTTTGGACTTTAGTAATCATCCACAAATACGATTAAATCGTACCTGAGGTTAACTAAAGATGCATTGCTACCCCTAAAAGTAAGATGTTTGCCTTATGCGCAAGAATAATCGGTAACCACGCCACACAAAACCGAAACACAAGATATGCAACACTCTACGCCATTACGCCAAAACATTTGTTCTGTACATGTTATGTAAAAAACGAAAACCGTGTACGTGGGTACACCATGCAGACCATGTAATGGCGGGAAATGTACCATAAACTAGTATACCATAAAGTCATTCCCAACAGCTACAAGGACACGCGTGTCCCGTCGTGACCGCGCGTCGTGACGTCGGCGCAGACATCATCGTCAAACACTATCGAGGAATGACGGTTATGTAATTTTGAATTAGAATGCAACTTGTTCAAGTAATGCGCGTATATTTTGTTATAATAAATTAAAAGTAATACTAATGGTAAATTCCAGAGTCAAGGCATCGGGTTTATATTCCAGATTATTTTATATATTATTTTTCGCATATACTGGAGTATTAATAATAAACATTTCGGTAAAGTTAAAGCCAAAGTAAATAAAAAAAACTGATAAAAGAAAAAGATTTCCGAAAGTCTTGTGAAATTTAAAACACTTTCTGTAATACTGTCGCACTTTATTTCAAGAATTAAATCTTGTTTCTTTTTAAATAAATTTTGCAAAAATAAATACTGGTACATAAGTTGCTGGCCAATATTTGTTATCACGTTTAATTTTAATATTGGCCAGCAATACTTTATTGTTATTTTTGTGTATTTATTTGTATTGTATTATACTTAGTTTGTCACCTAACAATTACTATTGTTTAAATTTTCCACTTCCCCGCATCTTTCCACTACTGATCTGTGACGTAACAACACATACACACATACCCATTCGTTATCATTAATCTATAGCTAATCATTATGTGAAGATGGAACACAATTGGCTGACTGAGGAGTGAGTCACAGCCCTCTTAGAATAGCTAGACACTAGAAGCTAAGCTATTCTACAAATAAATTTTTTATCTAACAAGTAGGCATAGATTTTGCATTGCAATGTATAAAATAAGTAAGCTGGTTATAGCTTTGTATCGTAATGTCCCAGGTGGTAGAACTCGTTTAGTTCAGCTGGAGAGGTACCGGCACCGTCATAATCCTCCGTGAAGCAATTTTTGTGTTTCGATTTGGAGAAGCGTGGTTGCCGGTTATACTTATGCACGAGGCGAACATGTTGGCAACACATCTGTTATCAAACTTAGGTATGATTTAATTGTGCTTGGGATGATTTTGTCCATGGGCGCCAGTGACCACTTTCCATCAGCTATCTTTATACGATAAAAAATCTATATATTTACAATAATATGCAACGTTGGCAGGTGGTTGAATATGTATACGGTTCACTCGTGTCTAACAAACGGTTATTTTTAGCGATTTGCCTTTTGGTTTGAAAGGCATTATACAAAAGACGACCATCTCTGTCATCAGTGATACAGTGGAGCAAGTTCCCACCCAGTTGTGGAAAATAAAAGTTGCGGCTAATTTCAAAAATAAGATATGTCTGCCTAGACAGGCACGAGGAAAGAAATCCGTACGAACTATTTGATAATGGATTTCTTTATCCATTACTGCTTTATATATTATAGCAGAACGACAGGAATTTTCATTCCGAAAGGTAGATATACTATTATTAGGATGTCCTAAGTTAGTCCACAACGTTGATTATCTTTAGCCCAAAAAATAGGATAGTCTCTAATCGAAAAAAGGCGTTTACAGTTTCCAAACTATCCATACAAATTACTACACAAACAAAGCGTTACAATACCCTCTTATTTCAGTTCAAAATAATAAAATACAAGGCACAGTAAACACTGTCATATCCAGCGACCGTAGCTCAGTTTTCAAAACAGCACAAAACGACCATTTTGTGGTACGTCTCTATCCGTGTGTAGAGACACCATGATTCGTGTTTACTTTTTGCAAATATTTCTACGCATTTGGTTCTAAATATTTTTTGGGTCTATAATAAAATAAGTAGTTTGAAAATATAAAATGGGCTAATCCTACCTAATTAAAATTAAATCAAAGTTAAAAAATTAACTAAGACTTCGATTTTCAAAGTCAAATAGAGAATCAAATTGTAAAGTACTCGTAATTAGATTTGTTCATATTACTACATTATAATATGAACTGTTTTCGGAAACTTTATTAATATATTAACATTTTGTAATAAAAAAATATTGTAAATTAATTTATTTTGTAAGACCATTTGAAAAATTTAAAAAATCTTTAAGACTAGATCGATCGATAATTTTAGGTATTGACACAATCAATAAAAATATCGCGTATGACCCAAATATGATAACCACTTTCGGGCACTTTCGGGTCTTACAGAATAGTTTACAGTTAAAGGTTTAAACCATAATCAACCACTCTGGACAACTGCAAATTTGTAAATCCCAAATACGCTTATAGTATTTCTTTCCCTCTAGAGTCGTTTGGAATTACAACCTTGAACCCCAAGTGTAATTTTAACAAGGAATCTATCACCACGTAACAATCTGTTTTTCCAACTGTATCTTTTGCACTTCGTAGGTATATATACATCGCCATGTAGACAGGAACTCATTTTTTCCCCACAGCGTGGCGACTCTACACGCGGCGATATCAAAGCTGTGTTGTCTCTGTTTGTTGAATTAAATCGTAATAAAGCACTCGGGCTATCTCGCATCTCGGGTTAAATATGGTCTGCGGCCCAATTGTGCCATGTGAATTCTGTTATCAGTGTAAAATTTCAGGGCAAGAACAATCAGATAGATGGAACAACTTTGGTAATAGAAATTTTGGTTGTGTAAAAGAACGCGTTATCGCCAGTCTGCAGTTTCAGTTCGTTAGCAGGTTGGGAATTGATATAGTTTAAAGGTTTCTTCTGGGTCTGGGTGGTAAATGTTTGGACAATTGCAAATCGAAAATTATCACATCCAAATTCCTCAGTGCCTGACTTCGATCGATTATTGGAGTCATGTGTACGATCAATGTTGAACTATGGCAATGAGATGAGGTCTGTATTTTAGTCTTATCCGCAAGCTCAAAGTAACTCAGCATTCTTTTCGTAGCATCTCATGACGAAGAACATAACTCTCAAAATGAAGAGGCTGAACGACAATGGGCTGGCCCCCTTGCGCAAAAAACCAATAGTTTTTGGAAATAAACGTTCTGGCATGGCGACGATGTCTTATCAAAAGAAGCACAGATGACCCTCCCCCCCCATCAGGTGGTCTGATGACCTAAGGAAGACGACTGGAAACCGTTGGACTCCAAAGGCGCTGGACCAGTTGATTGGCGTCAATTAAGGGGAATTATCTTTAAATAATTTTCAAACGGATGATGGATGGATGAGATAACACAAAGCTATACACAGTAAAACAAAGTATAATTTTCCTTAGATACCTAACTGAAACATTTTTTTAGATTTTAAATAAACAATGGTTTTAACTAGTTAAACTTTTAACTGATGAATAATAATTAAATATAATACATAAACAAATAAATAGGTTTAGGTAGACATAGGTACGTTTCGCACTTAGCATTATTAAGCAATATTCCCGCCATTCTATCACATCGTACAACAAATACGACCATTAATTTTTCTCTATAGACCCCAGCGAACAAATTTTTATTAAGGCCGGTAAGTCGCGGCATAATTTTCTCATTACCACTGCACGGTATGGTATTACTCTTTAATGACGTGTCGTACCATTGTCTGCGATCGACAAACGACAAGAGATGGATTAGACGGCAGACTTAAAGAGTAAATCAAAAGGCGTAGAAAAAGTATAAGAATCCAAAGACAGTTTAGCATATAATAGAAATGCTACATGAGAACGTATTTTATACGTTTCAGTGATTTTATATGCATTTGGTGGAAAAAACGTGGATGCTTGTATAATACTCGTACACTTACAGTTACGACTGTCTGAGATCTTCAGAATATTTATGCATAGTTTTTCAGTTTCAAATTAGAACACTCTTTGGAAATAAAACATAAAATAAAGTTTAGTTATTTACAATTACCGGGCAATTGATGGCATATCTGAATAGAATTCATTAATTCGAAACAAAATGAAGAATTCGTGACATCAAATTATTAATGTATAGAACAGATAAAATCTAATTATATATTTTTCTACTTTGCCAATCTTTCACATGCTACAGTAAAATAGATGTTGTGGTCATATTCAGGAAACACTCGCTTATAGCTTACTCGCTAACGACAAAACGCGTACCTAAGTCAGATATTGTCGTCATTAAGGCAGTAATTTGCGAAGGCGTTACAGAAACTTAATAAACTCCTATTAATTCGATGACATTTTTCTTGTTAACCAGCTTTGCCAAGTTCGAGAAGAATTTTCAAGGGGGTTGAAATAATGGTTGTGAAAAGATTGTTCTTTAAACTTCTATATCTTTAACGACATGAAGAAAAATACCATGATTTCGTTTAAAGATACATGAAACTAGAAAAAGTACATTGAATTAAGTCCTATGGCAAAATCTGTTCTTATTTTACTTCTTCTTGGTTCAAACTACTTGCAAAAAATAGTCATAAGTCTAACTGTTTAAAAAAATTCGTGTTTAAGTGAGAAAATATGGAACTTTCCACGTTACATGTATCTAATATCATGCTCATGATAGTAAGTAAGTATTAGATAAATAGTTTCAATTTTCTTTTCTTGTAATATTACCAATACCTAATGTTTTAATCGCAGTCTGATTTAAAGTTGCACGAATGAATGAACTAAATTATAATACTGCAGTTTTTATTTTGCATAATCAAAATTGCATATTTTTATAAAAATATTTCTTTATGCATTATGTTTATGCAATGTGTAATTGGTTATATTTATATTTTTATATGTCTTTAAAAGCCGTTTTTACGTGATGCGCGGTCAAATAAACAGGCAAACAGATAAACAGACAAACAGACAAAAATTCTAAAAACTGTTGGAACGTGTTCT
>DWNR01000010.1:0-35710 GCA_018250455.1 Polygonus leo | reverse complement strand
GTAAAATATAAGTAAATTCAATTCAGAATTTAGGATCACGTAAGCTAAATCTGTATTATTTTCTGGTTCAACTATTATGGATTTAAATGATCAAATTGAGATCTACAGAATGTGTTAAAAACTGCAATTTTGTACAAGGTTCGCCCGGGGTAGTATTTTATCCTATGAAGGTAGCCAATGAGGATGCAGTACACCTGATGGTAGGTTATTATTGGACACTAATTAATTTCAAATATCACTAACTCACTCAAACCACAAATACCTCACCGGCTTGAGGTTGATTACAGTGTTAACCGTTAACCACGCCTTTCCAAAATCAATACACAAAAATTGCTTTACGGACAACTTTGACAGTAGTGGTGGTGCCTTTCCGATTGAACTAACCCGACAAAGATCTAATAAAAGGTTTAATTCTAATAAAAGCAACATTTTAACAAAGTACAAACTAACGGCCTACGGTATACACTCCAGAGAAACACATTACACCGACATCAAAATTTAATAAAGTTATTTTCGTACAAGTTTACTTATGTCACCTAATTTAATCTTTTATTAAGTTTTTTCTAGAGAATTAATGATTTATATTAATTTTATCGTTATCATCACTATACTACAACATGAACACAATAAATTTCAACTAAAATTTAATCAAACGCCTGACAGTAGTATTTTTGTGAAATCTGAATTGTACAGATTACAATATCTACTTGTTACGCGGTATAGGTGATAGGCACATAGATCTATTATAAAAATAATTAAATCAAGCATTTGTGTAAATTAAATTTAGTATATTATTATAGTATATCTGGTATTATTGTAAATGTTAACTACTGATTACTAGTGACCCACTTAGCGTTTCGGTACAATGCCTACTAAATGCCCTCACGTAATTCTACGTTTCTTACGTAAAGCAAGTGACAGCTGTTGACATAATTTTATTAAGTTTTTTTTTAATTATTTCAGCACTGTGTTGAGTTATTTCGGTGTTAGGTATTTTATTCAAGGTGATAGGCGTCGAGTAAGGCGCGTTCTATTACTTAATCCACCACGTCTACCAATAGAGCACCACGCATCTCTATCTTAGGAGGGTAACGGGGTCTCAATGGCGTAACTTATTGGACTTCATTGGATTGGGCCCCATACATCCCCACGGGATATATCATTTTTATTTATTTTTAGTATCGGCAGACGAAGTTAGTAGTAGTTCTCAATTCATCTGTATTTTGATGCACTTTCGCATATTTGTAGCGTGTAGACTTATCGTAAACCTAAAATTTATCGTACTAGCCATAATAAGGCCTATTTCGATGAACGATCTTTTTTTTATTAAGTTGAATTAAAGTATGCCTTATATAGGGTGGACCTTTTTTGAATGAATAGCAAGTATCTGCGTTAACCAAGCATTGGGAACGAACATTATTCTTTGTACCGCATTAAGAAGGCAGGATCTTGCCGCGTATGTTTTTATCGCATATGTTTTACTGTAGTTACGTCCCTGCGAGGTCCGCGGGTTACTATAAAGAATGCGCTACGATGTCTTGTTTACTTGTGGGAATATCACATGACAATTCCACTTTTGACGGCTCGACTCGTGATATCTTTTACGTGACTATCGTCAACAATTTATCATTACAAAATAATTAAAAAAATGTAAAAAACTAAAATGCAAAAAATAATTGTTTTATCATTGTGATGTAGGTGCCGTCTACACAAAGGAAAGTAACATTTGTAAAACTCTTACAGTCAATTTTTGTAGCCAAGTGGTATCCGGCATCTTGATCCACTATTTATAAAACTTTAACAGCGTTCAAAAAAAGGTTTCAACTATTCGGTTTCATTTTTTGTTACCTCAGACTCAATCTGTCATTTATGAACCGATTCGCATTCGATTCGATTGTTTTATTCTCATTTGAAATGGTTTTTGTTTATATTTCCAGATTGATCACTTTTTTATTAATATCCAGTTTTGATGATAGCATCCACAATAAAATGAGGAAACTCTCTAAATATTATTTTTTGGTACGCCCAACAACAAGGCATACAAAAAGTAACATTTGATAACGTGGAATCGATGATATTTTTTTATCAAAATGGAACCAATCTGAAGAGTTGCCAAAGATGCCAACATCCTATGAACTGTGAATGTGAGGAATGCTTTGTGCAATCACAACATATTTCCCACCACAACAAACGTCCACGTCCCATAACTTTCAACCCATATTTGTGGAACATTAGGAACAATTGGCGGCGCGGGATGTATTTGTTCTAATCATAGCGTTGAGCGAACATTTGTTGGCGCTGCCTTCTTGACACTTCCTGGATGGCGCTGGAGACCAAGAACCTTTATTTTCATGATTCGGACAATCGGCAACATCCATGTCGAGGTCGGGTCTAACACAAAGTTACTTTCCACTGGAATTTTCTTGAGTATAATTCGCCTGCTTCCCCGATTAATCGGAGTAGCAACTGCATTTAAGCGCCTGCTGTTCAACCTTCAGAACAAGGTGCTGTGTGTACCTTGGGTTGATGCGGTGTATGGCTGTATATGGTGTATATTTTGCATAGAGATCCCAAGGGAGAAAAGTCAGAAAACTATCGTCTTTTCACAAAAAGCACAAAGTGTGATACCCGTAGGAATTATATATTATTACACCATCTCTTCCTACAAAGCGCTTGGCCCTTCCGGCCACAGGAGTGCTGGTGCTTCCAAGAGAAATCAAAATGCCGAAGTTCCACGTTCGCCTATCACTGAATGCGAGGTGAAAATTCTCCATACTATGCAAGGATATACCCTCCATGTCAAGAAAACTGGTGGCACATATCTCTGATTTCGATTGAAGAAGGTACTTTGTTAGGATAATTGCTTCGGAAAGTGTATATGCCAAATGACTTAAAGGAACTAACTACCGAGTGTTACCAACAACGTTGCATCGAAAACAAAGTGTAATTTAAAACGTATTATCATAATCTTAAATGCAACAGATTTTATGTTGGACACGAATAATAATTATTCGTTAATTATATTTAGCTTCAACTGGAGCCGAAGATGATGATTCCGATGAGCCTTCTACGTTCACATATTAAAAAAATCAATACAACTTTGAAATACTGCGTCCAAATGTTGATTGATGTGTGAACCAAGACACAGAGATGACAATGATGTCAATGAGATAATAATTTAATTGATTGACATTAGACATTGCCTATCATATATGTGAGTCTCTCAGTTCAGGTATTGCGTCTTTCAGTTAAATTACATTTATTGTACGTAAAGATTTCGTTCATTATTAACCTTGTAGTGTAGTGATTTGTAGTGTATAATCGACCTTCTTTGTTTTATTAGTAATCAGCTTTTTTACTAGCTGCTCTTTTATTCGTAACTCTTAAAATTTGACGTGTAAACATACATTTTCCGACTTCCAATATTTTTATTTATACCACTTACTGAAGTCTCAGAAAAGCTGACAACATTCAATTCGAATGGAAATTGGCCAGCAATCGACAAATGCTTTCGTTTTTGAAACATTTCCATTCTTCAGTATGTATAGTAAATAAATGAATAGCTCTATTGTGCATTATGTTTATGCATTATAAAGTACCTTTTATTGCCATTAATTTATCATTTTTGACAGTTATTTATAATTCGTATTCGTAAAAGTGATATCTCTTCCATCACCAATTATTTACAATTCTTTTAAAATCAGAATAAAACTAATACTTCTGACTATAAGACTAACTGCTGCTGGTGCTGCAATAGCTCCTCCGAAATTGAACCAGGCAAGACTCTTCCACATTAAGAAAAATCTGAAATTTGCCTATGCCTACCACCTATATAATAAAATTTTAATTGCCTGATATCTGTTCTTTATAGATATTTGATAGAATAAATAATGTTAGAAGTCTTTATAATAGCAATAGAAGCCTAAACAACCATTTTTTTATTTTATTTACTGTCTGTCTGTATGTTTATACGCGCATCCCACTAAAACTACTGCATAAAATTGGACGCCGTTTTCACAGTGGCATTGCTAATGGTCTAACTTAAAATCTGGTCTATGTTTCATCTTAATACACCGTCTAGAAGTGAAATTATTAAAACATGTCTGTACATACGAATAATGAGTATAATAAAAATATTATTAGTATTACTATTTGTAAGTGGTTACTGCCGCCCATGGATATCAGTTATCATGCCAAACACAATTAAATTATATCTAAGTTTGATCACAGATGCGTTGCTACCCTTGAGGACTAAGATACCTCGTGCGTAAGTATAGCCGGCAACCACCTCCCCGGCCGAAACCACTACCAACTGGCAAATATGATTAATAAGCATGAAAGTACTAACCGCCCAATCCGCTGGCGTAGCTACATCAGCTTTGTCAGTGAGTTGAAGCGAATCGATGACACGCAGAATTTCACTGGAAAGTAAACATTATGTCATTAACATTCAGTATCTTAAACGAAAAGTTGACCATCCGCGTCGCAAATTCAACCCGCCTTAAGTTTGATTTCTGGCCAGACAGAATAAAATGAATGCCCAATATGCATTTCTGTTCTGTAATCCTGTTCGGGTAATCCTAGCGTGGGAAGATATGTGTAGAAAGTGTTATTTGTTAAAAAAAATAATTAAAAATGTTTAAAGCTATATAAGACTTGAATAATTTCAACAATCATTGTGTAGCTATATTAATTTCTTGTACCAATCACAGACATCTTTAACTATCGTCTTATTACGTATTATGTAACATCGTTACACACATTTAACCACTCATAACAATACCGCGAGTTTCATAACTATAGAATGTGCCTTTATCATAGTTAAGAAGTTAATTACCTCTTTATATAGTACCTTCTAGTAGTAAAGGAGAATTTATGTAGAACACCTTATATACTCATAGCCCCACACTAGGATTTCCTGTGTCGTGGGTGCCGTGGACACGCACAAAACGTATGCACAAACACCCAGACTCAGAACAGAAATCTAAATTCATCATATAAATTGATGTCTGGCTGGGTATCGAACCGAAGCTCGTCAATTACGTGAGTGTTTATTGTCTAAAACATATGTTTACATGTTGTCTATATGAACTTTAAGATATTACCGGCTCTTGTTGCCTACATGGTGACACATTATACAAATTAGTGCCTCAATACATTTTCTGAGCACGATTCGCGTTAGCCGGACCATTTAGTCACACTTAAACAGTTCCACTTCAATTAACCGCTTACGGCATGTATGATTGTAAAAGACCGTCATACTGTGTTTATTCGTATGAACGTTTCTATGTACCACTCGCAGCGATACCTGATTGAGAATCGATTATATACTCCCTGTTGCGAGTAGGTAGGTTCACCAGGTGGTACAACTCGTTTAGTTCGACCGGGGAGGTACCACCGCCACCCTTCTAATCCTCCGTGAAGCAATTATTGTGTTTCGATTTGGAGAGGCGTGGTTTCCGGCTACACTCGAGGCAAACATCTTAGTCCTTAGGGGTAGCAACGCTTCTGATCAATCTTAGGTATGATTTAATTGTACTTGGGGATAATTACTGATATCTATGGGCGGCAGTGACCACTTATTATCAAATGGACTGCATGCTCGTTTGCTACCTTTATGCGATAAAAAAGGTAAAATGGTAAACCATTTAATACTTCTTATACGAAATAAAAAGATAGAACGTAATCGTTGTTGTTTGATAAATAATCAACTAATTACATTTGCATTTTGCACCTTGTTGACGAGGAGTCGAGGGCATTTCGCAGATAATGCTAAATACATCGGAGCAACGCTAAACAATTGTTACACGTTACATAAGAATAAAGAGCTGAACGCAGCGAAACAATATTGAAAACTGTCCTCATCATGTGCGGATGCTACAAACAGAATTGGTATTCTATAAACATAAAATATATAAATTGATTTGAATTAACGAAATTACTCCATTAGTATATATATTAATGCTCCGACATTTAATTAATAATTAAAAATAGATAATATGTTGGCCGAATGTGAAGAATAACTGAGAAATAATTCTACTCCCATTTATATTATATACAAATAAAAATGTTACTAACAGCCAAAAACTGAGGATACAAATCCGACATAAGAACAAGGAGGTACGGTGCGATCGGTCAGTGTAACGTATAATTAATAAAAACATTACAATTACAGTATAATAAATAACAAAATGTAACTTCTTTCACTTGTAAACATGCAAAAATGAGAGTTAATTTAAAAAAGAAAGTGCTACTGGCTTAACAGGAAACATCCCCAAGTACGATTGACCCAAGGTTGACCACAACTGCGTTACTAGCCATGAGGACTAAGATGTTCGCCTCGTTTGTAAGTATAGCCGGCAACCGGCCAGTTGCCGGCCGAAACACAATAAATTGCTTCACGGAGGATTATGAGAGTGGCGGTGGTACCTCCCCGGTTGAACTGTATGACTTCTACCACGTGACGTATTTAGTATAGGGGAAACATAGAAGTAATTGTAATTGTTATATGTGTATAATTGTTTGCGACTACTACACTTACTCGAAGTTCCTGCCAGTAGTCGCAGGGTACAGGATGCTCAACCTGAACTTCTTGTTGGGATCCACCACGAACACCGCCCGAGCCGTAAGAGGTACTCCCTCAGAGTCCAGCTCATCCCTATCGAGCATGCCAAATCGGAAGGACAGGATCCTATCCTTGTCAGTTATGATGGGGAACGGGAAGCCTTCCTCGGAGTATTCTGAAAATATTGTTAAACATTTTATGAGTAAACATACAGCATTTAGTGTTATAATGAATTCGTGACGGTGATTTATATTGTCGCTTTATATCAATATTTTCTCTTTATTTCAATAATAATAAGTGAAACTTCAATTGCATTCACACGGCTCGTACAATAGTATTTACAAACTGAGCCGATTGTCTTCATAATATACACATTGGCTTCAATAATAAAATTTGTTTTGAATGATTTTTTCTTTCCCACACCTGGGACTTTGTATCTTTCCCACAACTGGGAGATATCTAAAGCGTGGCACTTACACGGATCGGTGAAGAAGTATATGATATATCGACGTTTCTAACATTTATGCCTCTAATGAGGTGCATCGGTACAACTTCACTTGTTCTTTGATTAAAGTGTTAAATATCTTGCCACCAGGAATAACAGAACACATCCAATAACAATTGGTAAGGAGAACATACTCAGGATAGCATATTTTAAACATGTATTTAGTTATATCCAGTAATTCGTTACCTTATTATTTTTATATTTTCTTCGAAATTATAAACATACCAGTAACCTCGGTCAGACGTGGTTTTTTCTTTAAAAAAATTAGACTACAGCAACATGTCGGGTTCAAAATTATCCTATCTCAATGAACTTGGACCAAGTTAAACATAACCTAGACCAGTAATGAAAAAGGTAAAAAGTGAAAAAAAATATAGTAGAATGAAACCTATTGGAAAAGGAAGAGAATATAATAAACAAAAAGAAAGGAAATACAAATATTAAATTACACTCGATGTACAAAGTTTATGTACCACATTTTTAAAGCTGAAATCAGAAAGTGTGTACTGGAAAAACTATACCTAGTACAAATATTTTACCTGCATAAGCCTTGATATCCTCGATCCAACCGTGGTGCGCTTCCAAGCTGTCCACCGACAAGGCAATGCACTTTACATTGCGCTTTTTGAACTCCGGCAGCAGCTGCAGCACACGAGCCAACTCCGTGGTACACACGGGCGTGTAGTCAGAAGGATGGGAGAACAGGATACCCCATCTGTAATATAATACAAATTATGAAATTATGTTATGATGTTCTTCTACAGTCTTACAAACTAACGCTAATGCTAATGTATATTCCTTCTTTATTGAATTCTCTACTCTATAGTTCTACTGAATGCATTTTCATGTGACTGCAGCAATAAACAGTCTATTTTGATAGTTTGATTTTCATTACACCTCAAAAACTATTGAAACACCTGTGCAGTTAAATAATTGGTTGTGATGATGGCGGCGGTGGTAGACTTAAGACAAGGTTTACCATCTGGATAGTATTGTCCTGGATAGTATATAGTCGTAGTCGAGAGAAGAAACAACTTGAATGTTTTGTGGTCCTTGTATTTCTCAGGTAAACCTGAACAATATATTTTTTGTTTAATTTTTTTTTATGGATTATATTGATCTCCATCATAAACCGTCCTTTAATGCATATAGCATGCATCCATTCTGTACGATAATAGTTTTAATGCTTCACATCCACCTGGCATACCGCGACGGCAGATTTTTTTCGCTCTTTGTACATTCGTTATGCACAAAATTACCGGATGTACAATCTCAATTTAAACGTTACGATCTGCACAGATCTGTAGCAATTGACTATTTGTAAGCAAATCAACGCGCTGACGTCTGAGCGGCAATCTGCACCCATTATCTTCTAAGTAGGATATCCTTGCACCAAGTCTGATTGAATCTGAATGCTATTTGCGTTGCGTCTAATCAAATACTTACTTGCCGGGATCTGTCTAAGTACTAGACCCACGTCTTAAGATTCTTCTGTCTGATGTAAATGATAGCATATTCGCAAATTCAATGTCACCACCACCAGCACCAGCACCAGCACCACCTATCGTGTCTAAAAGAAAATCTAACAAGTTGGCACATATGTGCAAAATTCAATAAAGTAAAAGTAATTAACAGATTTTGCGTTTTTGAGTAATATTTGGGACCCAAATATTTTCAAGTTATAATTTATACACAAACTAAAAACTTAGAAATCCTCTTCCATAACAGCATGTGTTACAGCTAAATATATTTATATACATATTGATTTACTAGTAAGAAATATTGGTGGCGAATGCAACCACACAAATTTAATACTTTATATTTACACTTTATCCTTTTATACATTTATATGCATAAATGTTTTCAACAACAAACTACCCTATGAAGATGAGTGTGTCCACTGTGGTACAAAACATTCTAATACAACCAGAGCCCAGCAGTGGCACAATAATCGATTATGATAAATTATTAAAACCATTTTCATTTTCTACCGACTTCAAAAAAGGAGACGGTACTTAATTCTTGTTTGTTTTTCTTTTTTATAAATGTACACCTATATAGTATACTTGTGTAAGAAAAGTGTAATTAAAAGGTAAATAAAAAAAAAATTAAATTATTGTTAAGCCATGAAATTATAATACTAAATAGAAGTCTGATTGTGATTCTGAGTTTAAATGCAAGTGTTTATTTTTTATTGTTTTGAATTTTTGGTCGTGATATCGAAAATCAATAATCAATAATTGTTAATATTTCTGTAAAACATAACATATATTCTACGAGTGGACATGACACATTGTTCTGCAGATCCAATAGCAAATTTTCAATAAAAAAGTGGTCTGAATCGAGATTTAAACTACACTACCTCGCAAGTTAGACCTAGTTACACATACATACAAAATTTCATTAAAATAGATTTTCAGACTTAACTCTGAACATATGTTTTGACAAGATTTCATATACATAAATGTGTTCCTAAACTATTTGCTATCCGAAACTATTACAGCCATGATCAAATATCACTAAATCAAAATAATAAAGGTGCCCAGTACTACAAGATGTAGCAGCAGTAGTAGCATAAGACAAAAATAGGTGCAACCAGAGACCAAGAGAAGAGAAATCTTCCACTAATAACATACAATAATAATATACCACAATACTAAAAAACATAAAACTAAAAATTTGGTAAAAATATATTTTTCCCTATTATCAATTGTTTACACACACACATATCTTCACACCAAATCCCTAATGGGGTAGGCAGAGAGTATTGAGTGCCAAATGGCATGGTTCTGACATACTTGCCTGACATACAAGTGGAAAAAGCTCCACTTTCATAACTCTCTTCATACAAACACACCAATTTCGGAGACTCTTGACACCTCCTTCAGACAGCACACCATCAATTGTTTACATAAGCCATATTCTTTCTCATTTATATTCTTTATCCAGAGATATGTGTTATTTGCTATGTACAATTGGAACAGGTGTCCAATCAAGAATGCGCTTAAAATTGTAATGAGTTTATATAATGTTAAAATTTAAATTTGTATCATCATACACCTTAAAACAGTCTAAAATAGGTGTTCATTTCAATGTAATCAAATATTATAAATCAAATCAAATATATTGGATTACCTGGAAACATCACTTTTCTCTATATTATGCTTATTGTAATATAATAATTAAATAAAGGCTATTTAAATTATTTTTTGTGTTGCTTCACAATTATTTTATCTCGTTTGTAAGTTTTGTGGTGTTCAAACGATAATGGTCTAAGATTCCGTGAACACCAGACCTACATTATTTTGTAAAAGCTCCAAGTATTTAAGCACATTCTTCCAACACGGATAAGAATAACAAACAAATGTAAAATGTGTCATGGTCACTTTGGCAGATAAAAAGTGCAAAAGGTGTGTTTATATAACTTTACTTACATTATAGTATAAAATCTGATATATGTTATTTATGTAATTATTAGTAGATATAACCTCAAAATACAGAAAGATATAACCGATGACAAACTTAAAATTTATCTATATGAATGACTGAAAATGCCTAAAGGTAAGACATGTTCAAATTTATATAATTGCTCAATAGAAAAGTGTATCTATCTGTGTACATATTTTTAAAACGAACCAGACATACAAATATAGTATGGAAACGTTTTAAAACAAATTAAAGATAAGCTTTTAAAGATAAGAGACCCAGGGTATTGAAGCCAACACCCCTATTATTATCAGACATTACAGACAGACAGAATTATCACAACACAGATCCTTAGGTTATACTTAAGGCATGTGAATAATTATGAAGTTAAAGAAGAAAAAAACTGGAATAAAGTTCCATTGTTCATAATTATTATTGACTTTTTTTTTATTATATTTATAAATTAAATAGTTGGGCAGTTTGAATACAAAGCTTCGTTGAAGTAATTTGAAAGAGATATCAAGTTATATGATAAATAAGCTTAAGAAAATGGTATCTGCTGCAAGTTTTATCTTTATTATCGAAGTGTGAAATAAATTGATGAAAGTGTGGAAATTAAGTTGATATCTAAAATGATGTGTAAAATTAAATTTGTTAATATATATGTATGCAGTACCTAATTTAAACATTATTAATCAAGTTGTGCACAATAAAATAAATAAAATTTAGGGACCGTAACTGTGATTATCCACCCAATTTATCTTTTACCTAATTTACTAAATATTATGTACAGTACAATCTAGAATATACTTCTGGAAGCACACAAAATAATTAAATTTACTCTCGTGCTTTGCATATTTGGCTAAAAATATGAGAGTACATCTTAAAGAGGACGAATGTGCTGGCAAATTTTCGATTTTTTGTTAAAATAGGAAATGGATAATTACCTATACATGACATTTTAATTGCTATCCCAGAAAAATTGTGTAAAATAGTCACCAAAATCGGAGATCTTCTAGAGATGATTTATTCAGATTTTGGCCAAGTTACTGACAAGCCAACAGAATAGCACCATTCTCACTCAAACAAATGAGTAATCTGCGGTTATAAATGAGCTACTGTAGAAACCATCCCCAGGAGATGAGGAAGTGTATAGTTACATATTCCTCTGACTCCGTGTTGAATGCAGATGATGCAATCCATTACCCTGTTGAATTCTTGAACACACTTAAACCATCAAGTCTTTCATATCATAAGCTAATCTTAAAAATTGGCACACCAATTATGTTGTTACGTAATTCAACTCCGCTGAAGTCGTGCTATGGGATCAGATCTATACTAAAAATATAAAGCTGAAGAGTTTGTTTGTTTGATTGTTTGAACCCGCTAATCTCAGGGACTACTGGTTCGAACTTTTGTGTTAAATAAATATAAATAGTCCATTTATTGAGGAAGGCACGTACAACATCACGCTACGGCCCATAGGAGCGGAGTATCAACGAAAAATGTTGCAAAAACGGTGAATATTTGACCCACTAGTCAGCTAGTTTAAATATATTTAAAAAAACTTACGAGTTGCCCAGCCACTCATGAAATTCAATTTCGCCGTCAGTAGAATTAGCAGTAAAATCAGGAAATTCTTCTCCTAGCAGAGGCATCTTCATGGTTATAGGTGAGACGGAAAAATTTAAAACCGAAAAATTGTACAGCTGCTCGTTGCGTATATGTATGCCAACCTGTCACGGGGTAAGAAATAAATTTGATAATTCTAATTTGAAAAAGGAATTCACAATTTTATTTTTTTACTAGGTACCCTCTTCTACTTGACAATGGCACTGTCTGAGGGAGTGCTTTACAATAACAATAACGTACCGGCAACAGGCCCGGCTTCTCTGATGGTTAGAATACGAATACAGCCAAATAAATAAGCCAAGATTGCCGGCAAATAGGCAGCGTACACGGGCAAACAAATACTACAATTGGCTATTTTAAAATAAAACTAGAATGTGTTGAATTTAATATCGATTAGGAATGATGTTAAGTATTTTTTAAACAAATCCTGCCATTTGCAAATAGCACCTATCTTGTAGTAGTTGTAGTTTCACAGATAACATCAATATTCATGATTACTTTGTCGTTGTTTTGTTTTGAAAGCTGAAAAAATAATTGAAGGAAAATTAATAAAAGTTTTTGATACCAAACATTTGCCCCCTTACATATTTCTTATGGTAATTGTACGTATTAATATCAGTATAATTTCATTTAAAATGCTTATGTACCATAACATAAATAAGGAGATAAATATTTCAACTAAGGTAAACGTTAAGTGATTGCCTAGCATGGAGGTGATTGACAATGCTAACTGTATGAAATACAGTGATATTTACATATTAATCAGCTACTTCCAGTTCATTTCGCTAGACGTTATTACATAGAATAATTATGGTATTTAAAAAAAAAAACTTAACTAATCATGCTCTTTATAATTAAATGGGTGATACATTTGAGAGGGATCAATCAATGCGCTAGGTTTTATTAGTGGTTTTATTTGTACAACCTATAGATCATGCGTTTAAATTGACATTCGTTACTGATAATCTCCTAAACGAAAATGACTAATTTTATATGAGAGCGCATTAAAGGATTTTTTCGCAATAATATAAACTTTTGTGTGCTGTATATTTTATCACTGGCCTACAACAAAGAGTTTATTCGTTTAAATATGTGAAATAATAATTGCAATTATGTTCATGATGATTTTATGTATTTGTCTCTATGAAATTGACGATTTTGTAACTGACACAAATTTTGATACTCAAGATGTGCATATAAATTATCTTTTCAAGTTTAGCTAATTTTGCAGCAGACCTTTAATTTAATTTTTAGATACTTTGAACATTAATAAAACAGTATGATATGGTGGTTAAAAATATGAAGCCAATGGCAATCACTATTCGTTGAGTAGTTTTTTGTACATTTATTGTTTGTTGTTATTCCAATAGTACGAAATATATTGTTATATATTTTTTCTTTAGTTAATGTATTAAAATTACGGATCAAACAACGTTACACGTGTCAAAATATAAGAAAAAAACACTAGGGTAAACTGGCTAGCAACTGGCCTCTTAAGTGCCAGGTTTACTTTAAATCATCTCAGTTACAAGAGACATTTAATTCAGAGAAAGGTAAGTTTTTGCACGTTTACTACTCAATAATCGTGATTTAATTTAGAAATAAAGTAATAGCTAATAGTACAAATAATATGTTATAATTGGCTTCACTTGCTTATTGTAACAATTTTAATTATAAATATATTTTAAGGCGAACTGTCTTTTGAAAGAGGCCGGCTACACCTAGTTTTCCCCCGAATATTGTCGCCAACAAACTACATATTTTTCCCCGTCAAAATCTTATTGAATACAGATAAAATATCATATTTTATATAATGAATTGACACTAGTCTGACATTTTTCTCTTTGGTAAATTGAAATGAAAACTGTGGTATTTTTTATCTATGATCCTCCAATCAATGGCGTCACCGTCAAGGACCCAACCCGTTGCTTGCAGTTTGTAATTTTCTAGCTGTATATCAAGTATTGGGCGTGAAATTATTAATTTTTAGTAACTAAAAAAGTTACTATACTTTCCAGGTGAGTAAAATTCATTTGTTGATCATTATTTAGTATTCATTTACAAATACCAAAATTGGTGTTCGATCCCGATACAAAATGGACGTCAATGTGTATTGTGACGTGATTATGTAAAAAAAAAGTTTTCTAGATATTTATTCTATTCCGTGGATATCAGGAAGTGACTGTCTTTTTAGCGGTATCACGAATCATTGCTTGGGTAACTTAATTGCATATCGAAATGTGCACGAGCGCTTAAAAAGGTATGCAAAGAACGGTCGGAACCGACGGAAGTTTGAGTAAGCGACTATCAAGTGGCATCCGAGAAGGCATGGCTGCGACGACTATTGGCGGACATATTCAGAATAGGCCTAGCCCACTTCATGTTGTATTCATAATATTCAGTGTTAAGAATTGCATCGATATTTTATTTACATGGGATTATATTGGGATCATTGTCCTCTATCATGCACTTCCATAAAAATATGACATGGATCTTATCTATATAGCGCTGCTGTGCGTCATTTTACTGAACTTAATCCATTATATTGTAACTCTGTCATAAAATACATACGAATTAGTAAATTTTAAATTGTTTGCATCCTATTTTTTAATATTGGGATAGCATTCATTTTCACAGATTAATCTACATTTTTATTCATAACTTTATTGTTTTTCTCTATGATTGTTATATATTATTTATTTTATTATTATGTATATTTTCAAACTCACATTGTATATAATAAGTGTTTTATTATATACAGTAATACTATATGTTATAATTAAATTTGGATTAGTATTTTTGGGTATAACAAGAGCAAAGTTATGTTCATGCTCCACTCCCGTCTTGGTTGATGAAGTCCTTTTCGACATAAACATTTTGCTAGTATGTTGTAATCGTGCAGATTTTTATTTTATTAATTGAACTGAAAAAAGTGGTCCTGATATATGATTACACTTAGGTAGTAGGCACATTGGTGGCAAACAAACTAGTGTTTTTCCTTTTTTATTGAATAGGGTATATCATTAGGCTGAATAATATATAATTGAAGAAAAAATCTGTAACTAAAAATGTCATAACAATGAATGAACATGTTACAAGATGTATTATTGTTATGAAACCACTTATTAATATCAAAAAAAATTAGTTACTTTATACATATGTGTCGAGATTATTATGCTTCAAATTATATTTTCATATAGTTTTATCATCAAGTTTTATTATATTATTTTTATTTATATTTAGCGACTTATACTTTGTAATGTTTTATGTTGCACTAAGTGTTCTTGTGATCTATTGCGACTTTCTTTTTTATTTTAGGGCTGCTTAAATAGAAATACTTATATGTTATAACCTTCCTCTCATTTCATGAAACTTTCAGTTATTATAATGTTTTAAAACTTTGGTAATACTTGTAACTGAAACAAAAAAAAATGAATTCAATCAATTGGCCTCCTTATTGCATTAATTTGAACATGTTATTATGTATTTACTTAGCTGTAATTCACATAGTTATCAATATTTAGTGGAACACATTAGCTAATGCATGTTGTTTTGCTTTGCTGTATTAAATATCTATTGTAGATGAATATATAAACAATTAATATTTGATGTATTATTTGTGCAATGTGTGTACAATTTTATTGTTGTTTCTTCTCTCTTTTTTTTTCATATGTTTTTAAGTAGTTAGTAATGCACATCTTTGATGAATTCAGAGTAAAGAATTAAGGAGAAACATAAATAAAGTCCTACTTGAGGTCAATGACAGATGCATTACTGCTCTTGAAGATCAGGATGATCGCCTAATGTATATAAAAGAACTGCTATGCGGTAATATAATTCATAAATTTTTCTCATTAGTATCAAAGTCATTAAAAGTTTTTATCCATTGTTGAAATGATAATTGTTTTACTTTTCTTTCCATACTGATATGGAATGTTGACTGATATTATATAAGGATGTTTTACCATTTGAAATTAATAAGGACCAAACAAATCCCCCCAGTGTCCCATTTCGCGACTAATATTATCATACCACACGACATTAGGAAGCTAGGTCATAAATTCTTGTCACTAGTATTTTCAAAATATTGCTCTTGCTATGATTTAAAGCTTATTGCAAAGCAAACTTTATTTTTAGCTGGGCTTTTGTTGTGCATTTTTTTGTTTCTCATTTTTTTATTTTGCTTGTTAATATTTTTTGTATAAAATATTTTTTATACAAAATTATCAGTGGTAGTTAAACTTTAACATATTTGTACTATGTTTTATTGTTTATTTTTTGTGTATACATTCTGGATTATTGTTTAGTTTTTGTTTATACAATAAATGGTTTGGCTTTAATTTTCAGATATCCTCTACCGTTGGAGGTGCTATGAGAAATATCTTAAATGACTATTTGAGCCAACATAAATAGTTGTCTACAACATATTGCCAAAAGAGATTGAAATCAATACAAGATGCAGACCATAAAGTGTGTGGTTGTCGGTGATGGTGCTGTTGGTAAAACCTGTCTGCTCATCAGCTACACCACCAACAAGTTTCCTTCTGAGTATGTGCCCACAGTGTTTGATAATTATGCCGTGACTGTCATGATTGGTGGAGAACCTTATACTCTTGGTCTCTTTGATACTGCAGGTTTGTAGTTTTGAATGTACTTTAAGTTTTAAATTTAAAATTAGAAAATAGTTATTAATTTTGCCTATCCTCTAAGTATGTGTCAGATGGCGAGGTAGTAAGCAAGTCTAAGCTAACATTTGTAATGGATGCTAATTAATTTTACAATTTAGTTATGTAGTAACGTTTTATAATACTCTTTATGTAATTTCAGGTCAGGAAGATTATGACAGACTAAGACCTCTGAGTTATCCACAAACTGATGTTTTCCTCGTTTGCTTCAGTGTGGTTAGCCCCAGTTCATTCGAAAATGTCAAGGAAAAGGTGTGTACATAATAACATATAATAATGAATTTTGACTTTATCATAATGCTTAAAAAACAATTACACTATGTATTGATATGCTAATTATGTTTTTTTACTAAAATAGTACCGAGGATAGTGGATACTATAATAGTACTACATCCTAGTACTAGACATTACAGGTTGAAGATATCAACTAATTTTATACATATATGGCATTGTTTTTATCATATAAACAACAGTCATTTTAGTTTTTGTAAACAATTGTTGCCAAATTATCATTGAATAACATGTAATAGTAATATGGTTTGTAATGTGAAATAATTTTAGTCATGATATTCAATCTATACATATACCAAAGCTAAAGAGGGCCGAAAGTCTGTACATGGAAGATATTCGAAAAATAGTTGGCTGGGGATACTTAAAATCGATAACAGACCACGTTTTAACAGTTTTTAGATTTTTTGTCTGTTTGTCTGTTTATTTATTTGATCGCACATCACGTAGAAACAGTCTAGAAGACCCCCGGCCAGGTTTAATGCCATAAAAACCCTTAAAAGGAGGGATAGCGGCGGAGCCGCGGGCACAACTAGTGCTTTAATATATCTATAAACATTTTTATCTTGTTATCAGTGGGTACCAGAGATAACCCATCATCAGCAAAAGACGCCGTTCCTGCTGGTGGGCACACAGATTGATTTAAGAGATGATCCAGTAACAATGGAAAAGCTGGCTAAAATTAAACAGAAGCCTGTGTCTCTTGAACAGGGAGAGAAACTCGCTAAAGAATTGAAAGCTGTCAAGTATGTCGAGTGCTCGGCTCTCACTCAGGTACTGTACCTTAATTTATCTAAAAGATATGTGTATATTGTAATTTATTATTGCAATATACATATATCATGTCATCTCATATGTTATGAAATGTATAACAAAAATAGCTGTATTAATATAATTGTTAGAATAGGAAAAAGCTGCTAATATTGAACTATGACACATTTTTTTGTTAAAAATCTTTCATAATATAGTAGATAATGAATAAATATTGTGGCATATAATTAGTACATTAATTTGTCCCTCATATATAATATATATAATACATATAATACATATAATACATAATACATATAATCATTCATTACTGATGTAACAAAAGCAATTTGTGAATATGTAAAAATACAATTGGCATTATATTTTAATTTCAATACCAGGGCACATAGGTACATTATTATAACTGGTGTTCTGAACATGATGAATGATATACTAAAATGTATTTGGAAAAGGATTAGCTTCGGGAGATGGTATTGTGATAAAGAAAATCATAACTCCATCATATTTTAGCTCGGTCATTCATGAACATAATGGCTGGTTAATACTGAAGGCATCCTTCATTTTTCTATTATAGTACCAATAGCTGTAAAAGGGCCAATCTCTCTATATACATATAATAAAACAATAAAATAAATCTGTTTGTTCGGGCTAATCTCCGAAACTACTGGACGGATTCGAATTAAACATTTTTACTGCGGGAAAAACGTTCATTCCTTACATTCAGTAATATTTTATATGGCAGAACAACGTTTGCCGGGTCAGCTAGTTGGAAATATTTACATTGTAATGAGTAAACATAAATGTAAATAAATTATTACAAAAATGAATAATTGTACGCTAAATAATTCCGGTAACTGTAACTGCCAGGAGTGTTTATAGTAATGCCATGTAAAACGAATGCCGAATGATTTAGTGACATTTTTGTGTTTATATCGTTTTAGAAAGGGCTGAAGAACGTTTTCGATGAAGCCATTCTAGCTGCGCTGGAGCCGCCGGAACCCGTCAAGAGGAGGAAATGCATGTTGCTGTAAAGTGCGACCGTTATTATCCGAATATACGTCGCGGCCCTACATCACGTTCATAAGCTATCACTGTAATATTCAAGCTATTTTTATAAATTTATTACGACTAATTATTATGCCATACTTAAAAATAGTGAATATTACAGTCATTAAGGCTCGTATCGACAACAATTACGACATTATATGCTATGGGCCTTTGCAATTTTCCATTTACTAAGATTATTGTCTGAAGACGATTTTATACCGTGGATTTGTCGATATTCAAAATTAATTCTTATTTATAACAAGTATTAAGTCATGTGTACCTATTACTAGAATTATATTCAAAACGTTTGATACATATAACACCATATAACAATGTATAGGATGGATAATTTGCTTCTAACATAACGGTACATTAAAATGTTGGAGTACTATGTATGATTGGTCTATTAACAATATGTTTTAAGTTGTTTGTAAAAACCAATGCTTACATTTTTTTCGATGGAATTTTATTAAAGTAATGCACAATCTGTTATGCACAGTGAATTCTGCATTTGATAACAATTATGGTATATTAATTGAATTCTTTTGACCACAACATGAATGTGTTGTAACGTCTGTCTCGGTCGGCAGCCGTCCATGTTTTACATCAATACTCTTGTGTTTCGTCCAATTTTAGCATAATGGGACGGTGTTTTAATTTAATTTTATTAGCTATACAATTTTTAAGGTCATGATATAAATGATATCAGTGTAATGTCAATGATTATTTTTAGTTAATTGACTCGTCTGTTGATGAGAGAAAGATTATATCGCACTTTTGAAATGATTTACTGTGGGGTTTATAATACAGAGTATATTATAATATAAATTATCAATTATTTAGTCTTTAACATTTAGAAATTATAGCGTTTTTAACAAATTATGCTGCATTATAAATTTTGACTGAATTAAAAATATTCATTCCACATGAAGTCTTTGCATTTTGTACATTATTTGCTTTTTCATGCTAATATTTCGATGTGGTTGTAAGTGTGCTTACGGTATTATGTTTTCGTGTGGTTTACTGTTTTATACTCTGTAGACAAGGCTTCTTTGGAACGAGCGCCACGAGTGGAATAAAACCGAACATTAATAATAATATTATTTACACACCAATTTTTTTGATGTTATGATTTCTTGAAAATCTTTGCGTAAAAAACTACGTTAACATTTAACTGAAGAAATAATAAGACAATGTTAATTGTTGGAATTTAATTTATTATAGTTTTAAGCTTTACAAAATTGCTGACTATAATTGTCACTTATTAATTATATAAAATATAAGTGAAATTATGGTATTAAAATTAATATGAGATTAGCAAATTATAGAATTAAACATTAAACACGCTCAATTTGAGAATTATAGATTAATGTTGCTTTAAAGTTACTACTACGTACTATTTTTACTAAAAACTTAGGGCAAGTTTAGTACTAAATTTTGCAAACTTTAGAGAATTTTTCTCTACATTCTAAGTAACAGGACTAAGTAAGTTTGAAATATTATTAAACTTAGCTTAGTTATGATTATATTGCCAATAAAGATTTCGATCGGATCAAAGTAATAAACGGCCAAACATTTGAAGATGCAAGAGGCATAGGCTCAAACAAAGTTAGAGAATGAGGGCTTGTCTTTATTAGAATCATTTTCTTTACACGCAAATATGCCTTATTTTCTCAGTTCACAACGGTCGTAATGTGAATTAAAAATAATAAAATCTAAATTCGTCCTACTACTACTAAGAATTTTAGTACATCGGCCGATTTGCTTTCGCGTGCTGATATGTTATTCGAACTCATTACTTTTCATTGTTAAATATGTATCACCTGTGACATAGAGGTGAGGTATTGTAATATAATAACAATTTTCGATAAGACTAAGAAGTCTTCCTACAAGAAGTATGTTTTGTGTATTCAAGTGTGGTACATTTCGCTCGTGGCGCTCGTTTCACTAATTACAAAATCATCACGCACAGAGATGCTACTGGTTTCATGCTCAGTTATTGTGTTCACATACTTTATTAGCGTTCTATTATTTGTTTTCACGTTCATTATTAATATAATTATTAATTACTAATAAATCTCAGAAATTAAGACATCTTGCTTCATTCAATAAAATATAATTATATTTACGAATTTGAATTATTAATGTAATATTTGTCGATTATTATAACGCTAAGCATAAAGACAACTATTTAACTCAATTAATGTCTTATATAAATATGCTTCGAGTATTGTCATAATCTATGTGTATCACAATAGTGATCCATTATCGACTTTATATAAATTTCGACATTCACGTCAATACTCACATGCATTATTTACTTTGTTTATCAATATAATTATTATTATTATATTATTGGAATTATTATATTATTTTCTTCATGTCAGTACGTAGTTATAGGTGTATATTAAATAAATATAAGACTAAAATGACTTCTATTATTTCATTATAACATGCCTAATACTATTTTAAATTAATTATGATGGAACTATAGCTATTAAAATACTCTCCAGATATGAAGAAACAAATGCACATTTATGGAATCATTTGGTATACACATGATCAATTTTCGTTCCATTTTTCTTCCGCAATATCCACCACACCAGTTATAAAACATTCTAGCTAAGACCACCCGTAGCTATCCTGTCTCCTCTCTGTTTGTTGACCCGGGCCTCGCAAAGATTGGTTGAATGTTTAACCCAGATTATTGTTTGTGTGTATCTATAGATAGATTTGTTGAGTTGGTTCCACAAACCCTGTTGAGTTTGGCTCTTGCTAAACTATTGGGAACATTCATACAGATTCCCCAATTGATGGACATTTGTAATTTAAATACATTAAAATATTATATGCGTCAACACAAATCCTTTTAGGTCATGAATTGAACGAAATACTTAAAATTTTGTGTCATACTTAAAATGTGTGTCGAAGCAGTGTTAGTAGCAGCCATAAAAAAATTAAGATTTTCTAGCAGAACTGTCATCATGCAGATGGCATCTCCTTCTCTTTATATACCACTTGGCACCAACATCAAGATTTTAAATTATTTTATACTTTTTAGTGCATTTTGAAGTCGGTTTTATTTTTTGTTTAAAAATTTTTATTTCTCCATTTTTAGTGGTAGACCTTTTGATAGTGTATGTTTTGAACTTCATGACATTTTACAAATTTACCTTTACAATCAGATGTTCAAAACTGAGGAGTTGTGACTTGAAACTTGTCATGTAGTTTTTGCATAGTATTCGCAACTCTACTTTCTAAGTGGCTAATGCCACAGGGTTACAGTTTTGACAGGCAGTACCCCTGCATCATCAGAACATGGCTTTTCGCTGTAATATCCAGATTTGATTTTCTTTTATCATAAACTTTAGGATATGTAATTAACTACGTATTTCACTTAAAATATTAAGGAGTTCGCTGATGTACCTTCAAAGTTCAAGGTCAAATTATTATGAAAAACTTTTTGACACTATATTGAATCCACAGCAGAAATAACGAAGTTATGTCGGAAAGTTTGCATGTTACCCATTGCGGGTTGAGGAATTCCATGATAAATCTTCCGAGTTGAAGGTCAAATAATTATGAAAAAAAAGGGACCAACTTTGGACCAAGACCTTTGGCAAGTTTCATCAAAACTTGGCGCATCTCATCAACTACTTGTTCAGCTAATTAATCATAAAGTTTTTAAAGACATCAAAAAGGGGAGGTTAGGATTAGGAGATATACCAGGAAATTTCTCAACCTGCAACAGGTAACGTTTAATATTTCCGCATAACGTCGTTGTTTATCAACCGATTTTGACAAATTCTTTTGGCTGTGGGTTCAGTATTGTGTCGAATAAGTTTTTCATGATTATTTAAACTTTGAACCTTGTTGGTACATTAGCGAACTCCTCAATATTTAAGCGTAGCGTTGTGAATATTAAGCAGAAACTGCATGATAAGTTCCAAGTCACAACGCCTCAGTTTTGAATCTACCACTAAAAATAGACGAATAATTTTTTTTGGCCAAAAATAGAACCGACTTCAAGATGAACTAAAAAGTGAAAATTAATAATAATTTGTCGGTGCCGTCTCCTCCTCCATTTTATGTACCACCTTGACACACGCGGCATAATTTATTACAAGGTTTTATTTAATTTGGAATGTATGTATGTTCGTCCTGGTGGAATCTTGCAACTTAATTTTCAATTGGACTGAAATACGCGTGTGTGCGTAAGCGTGTGTACCAGACACGCTTATTTTGGATCACAGATAACTATATAAGTACTTAGTTTTGGATGACAATGCATGCTAAGTTACATGACGTCATTCTAATTCCAATATGGCGGATCATCCAAGGTGGCGGACTAGTTATTTTTTCCGCACTACCACAATATGGGTATCAAATGAAAGGGCTTGCTGAGGAGAACATGAAAACTAATATAACATTACATCAAATCCAAAATATGGGGGGAAAGTATACCATCCAAGATGTATACTAGATATTTCATAATATCGTCTGTATTTATACCGACCATTTTGTAACTCTGATTTTTTAGACCTTTTGATGAAAATCCTTCTAGTTTTCAAAGATCTCGTGCCGAGGAGTGTTTTTTCATTAGACTGGAACAGAATTTATTAATTATTTATGCAATTATGTTAATTACATTAACAACATAATTAAGGATTAGTCGGTAAAGCCTTTATCGGTAAGTCTTATGTCTAAGCACTAGGCGCAGTTAGAAATCTTATTGAAAAGTTACATTTAATTCCAGATACTTTTGAATTCTTCTTGTCGTAAATAAACTTTGGAACTCATTAATCGCCGCTTACTGCGAAAAGGATTATTCCAAATGTTCATACATCATACATTAGGTGAGGGAAGCAGCCTTTATCCATTTAAACATAAAAGATAGAAGCTAAATATAGCGCTAGGGTTATAATGAGAGAACTACAAAAATTCACTGAAAAACTCCGGAAGTCTTACGTATCTTTTACACTTGTTTCTTTAAATATTTTAATTATTTCTTGACTACATGCCTAAACTTACGACTACTGAAAGCTGTGATATTTGATTCAAGGTAGCTTGCAGAAAGAGTCTGAGAACGTAAACGTCTTTGAAACCTTTTTGATCGTAAAATTTAAGATACACTACGCAATTCTCATTATTTGTGGAAGTCACTGAGGTATTCTCGAGGTCCAAGCTCAAATAATTATGAAAAAATGGGATCACTTCAGCGCTGTATTGAACACGAAGTAAACAAAAATCATCGAAATCGGCCCTCCATTGATAAGTCTATAATAAAAAAAAGTAACAGGCGAACATAGACCTCCTTTTTTGAAGTTGGTTAATAAAATAGGTTGAATAACACTTTACCTGCCAGGAAAAATAAAAGTCAGACATAGCCTATATAGATTTTTATGAAGATTGCGATGCTTTATTGTTCTATAGCTGGCATAATTTTGACAACTTTGACGTAATGATTTTTTAGTGCTTTTATTATTAAAAATACATACCCTTTTTATATTTACTAAACGACATTTTATTTTGAAAATTGGTTCGAAGATATCAAGTAGTGTGATATGAAAATTACAAGTTAATATGGGCGACGGTTTAAAATTATGTAAAGGTTTGTATTTTGCACTGTCATGTTGAGCATTATAATGGAGTCTTATTATTTTTAATTTAATATAGGACATACTTGTGTTACCCACAAGCTTATCTCTAGCTATCATAACATTTATTAATTAAAATTGACATTGAGATAGTCACATGTATAACTTCCAAGTTGACTATTGAACTAAAATCTATAACTGGATAAGCTTAGGGAACAATGTCCGGCAAGTAGACATGTGCGATTTATTCTTTCAATTTGAAAGCGAAAATTTTATCTTCAACAGTAAATACCTACCAACTAAGGGTTTTGATGCATTGTTCTTTAGTTATTAATTATGCTAATTTTACTCTAACACTTGACTAAGGTATAAAAGTTTTTTTTTAATTCTTCTAAAATACCGTTGCACTAAATAATATGCATAACTCAAATATTACATAATGGACGTCAAGCCGCATTCAAGATCAAATTATGAGAGTGGTGGACCGGCGGTGATGCTCTGTTGGGTTTCCTACCTAACAAATTAAGAATAAGAAGGTTTTACTTTGGAGTTCAATACGTTGAAGTACATTTCAAACGTTATATATTATCTATCGGGCTTAATATTCAAGTCGTTTATATTGTAAAATAGAAATAAGACATACTGAAAAATCGTCACATACCTACGTTAAATGTGAGTTAGATACTGACATCTAATGAATAATGTTTATTAGATAAGCGTCACAGAAGCTCCAGCAGTCTCGCAGGAGGTGTCGTAGAAGGAACTCGTTCCGAAAGGAAAATAGATGTTAGAGGTAGGTGAATCCGCTTTCTTTAACTTGATAACATTAGTGCGTTACTCTTTAGATGTTGGGGACTTGAGAAGTCCGGGAATCAAAGTTAGCAAATTTCAATCACTTATTGAAAAATGTTGCTTGTTGTATAGAACACGACTTCAATTTGTATTTACTAGCTGACTCGGCTATATAAATTAAAATACTAAAATCGATATTTAAAATAGGGGTTGGTGGTAGAAGGATAAAAAAACAGGGTTATAAGCATTTACGATGGCAAATGAAAAAATACTTTTTTTCAAAAATAAAAAAATATATTCTCGATGGAAATATCCTTATTACCTAGGGGTATGAAAATAACCTACGAACTATTCTGAGGCTTACCAAATAAACACAATTCGATGACATAGAGGGTGACAAGAGATTTTGTGGTTAAACTCATAGTTAAGTAGTGCGAGCCAAATAGGACGCAACATAGATCACAGAAACGAGAAGATGTGATAAAACTTGGCATTAGCGATTATGTGCTAAATGTGCACATTACCATGGGATTGTACGCAAAAAGCAAAATACAAAACATCTCCATAAAATTTTGAAATCTCGGTTTAAAGCGGCAAATAAAATTTTCGATGTGTTTACGTACATTTATCAATTTAGATCGTTTGAAATTGGGGCGCACTCTATGTCAAAACAGCATCATTGGAATTCATGCTAACTTGCAATGGCCACAGGATTTCCTCGTTTCCATGATCGGTGGTCGCCGCCAATAAAAAGCTAGGTAGCTACTGAAACCTTATACGTTATGTACATTTTTGTTGTATACTTGACTTTGTAGCTTCTATACCTGAAGTTGACGACCACTTTGCTATTGCCGAGGCTCGATGCGATGATTTACAAGATAAAATAGATCTGGTGAAACATTTAAAGAAAAAGAAGAAATTAAAGAAGCGGAGGTACACAAAAGTTCGATTCTTTATGCTATAGAAATGGCTGCCATATTGCCATATTGCTGTCCTAACGTTAAATGGTACTGCCTCCCATGGACAGTAAACCACCCAAGTTTTTTTTAATCGAATAAACGAGCATGCACTGCACCTGATGTTGAGTGGTCACTGCCACCCATGGACATCAGTAACCATTCCCGAGCACAATTAAATCATACGTAAGTTTGATCACAGTTGCGTTGCTATGCTTGCTACGTTGCTATATATATATAAGTATAGCCGGCAACCACATCTCTCCAAACCGAAACACAATAATTGCTTCACGGAGGATAATGAGGGTGGCGGTGGTACCTCCTCGGTCGAAATAAACGAGCTCTACCACCTGGAAAACACCTGGAAGTACAAAGATGAAGTGTTTTTATCCCAGGATATTACCTACATTTTTTTGTGTTGATGAAGCCACAATATCTTGCAAGGAAAAGTATATTAAAAGCTACCTGATATCAATAATTTTAAACTTTAATAACTTTAACATCAAGCATTTAAATCACATTCATGTAAAGGTCATCTAATATTATTTTTCAATGTTAATTGCAAATCTGTTTGTCACTTGCAGCACAACCCGAATGCTTGAAGCTCCTACAAATGCAGAACATGTACCGTTTATTACAGTGCGCACTCAACCTAAGAAGAGTAAGAAATACATTCATTAAATATAGCGATCCTTAGGTACACAATTATAAAGGAATAAGCGAATGTAATAATGTGTGTAATAAAATATGGGTAGTATTCTTCCAATTTGAAACTTAAAGTATAAGCCCATGAAGGTTTTGAGTTGGTACGACCAATTTTCGACAGTTTAGTTTAGTTGGTGACGTAGCATCGCACGCAGGGTATAGCTAGTTTAAAATAAAATGTGTTCTAGAATTAAAAAAAAAAAACAAAAATGGCTTAACGAAATACGTTTATATAAGGTGGCTGGACTTCTAAAATGCGTATTCGGTTTTGAATTAGATTATTTATTAAACTTATTGAATAAACGTGGAAATATATTGTATATTTATAAACTTTTTGTGAGTCGGTTGGTTATTATGTAGAAGTAATTTTCCATTCAACTTTGCAGTTACACTTAAATTAAAATCAAGGTACTTGGCCTTTGAAATTTTACTTTGCCTACCACCGCTAAACGCATGTTAAATAAATATGAACACCTCATAAAATGAAGTATTTTACCGTTGAGACTTGGTACGTACGTATGGAAGTATTGCATGAACCGAGGTCTGAACTTCGATTAAAGATTTTACTGTAATGGTTGGAAAAGCGATGAGTGAGATAAATAGGTTTGTTATTTAATGTAGTGCTGTTAAATGTTGGATTCATCATTTTTGTAGATTTCTCAAAATCATGCTTAATTAATATAACTCCAGGTGTTTGCGTTCGCCGTCTATTCGGAACCTTATATATGACGATATTGAGTAAGAAAACGGCAATAGCCCTGTTGGTTACAGAGGTGTCGCAGCAAGCGGCGAGGCTGCGGCGGCTGGAGGTGCCGCCGAACCCCACGCGTGGGTATCTGGACTCCGCGACCGTCGAGCAACATGACATGCTGGGCCACGTCCGCGGCTACAACCAGATGTACCGGCAATTACAGGACCAGTACAAAGTTAGGATGAGTTTTAAACAGCTACCCCGCTTGCGTTTTACGAGCATAACTACATCTCTGATGCTTGCAACAAAAGCGGAAAACGCTCGAAAGACTCAAGTGGGTTAGCATCCCTGTACCGACTAACGTTAAATGCATATACGTAACACGTATGCCAAGTTTATTACTTTACTCATACTGCTACACATGGGTAGAAGCCAACTGCTCGAGATAAGCATTGAAACTTTTCATTGGACGATATATGTGTGAAACTATAACGGATATATACGTCATAGATATCATCATCATCCTATCATCATCATCATCTGATAGATATTAGAGATTTAAATTACGTTTAATCGCATTGTCTTTCATCATGTTTTTCAAATATACCTACTTAAATTTATTGATTCAGAATAAGCAGAAAAACGAGGAACAGCAATCTCCGTCTCGGATGCAACAGTCGCGTCGCACGCATGCTGACGGCGACGGTAAATACTTTCTAATAAATTAAAATTATATACAAATCTATATATATAAAAGGCAAAACTGATTAACTGACTGACATATCAACGCACAGCCGAAACTACTGTACCTAGAAACTTGAAATTTGGTACAGGGGTTCCTTTCATGATGCAAGTGAGCACTAAGAAAGGATTTTTCGAAATTCTACCCCCAAGGGGTTTTCGACTTACGCTGGAGCTATGCGGACGAAGTCGCTGGCAAAAGCTAGTGGATATATATTTTTTTCAGTAAATGATTTTAATAGATAGTTATCCTTAGCAAAAATTAGAAAATAATTAGGATACAATCTCGGACCTTGTCGTTGTCGTTGTTGATTCTGGCATCTGGCATCTCAAGCTCGTGCAATTCTAGCATTGCAGTGATGCTGTCATCTTGTAATGCCTAGAGACACTTCGTGCCCTTACGTCAGTGGAACATGACATATTTTAAGATCTTATTACAAACTACTTTCTATTCAAATTCTCAAATTGAGTGATTATAAATATGTGAGCATTATATTTTATCATAAAATTACTAGAAGCGAACAAAGTGCTAATTGAATTTCGTCTTTATTAAGGTTTTTGTGGGCAAGGGGTCCAAATAACCTCAAACATTTCATCTCAAGAAGTGGCATGTGGAGAGGATGTTGAAGATTCAGACAGTGAACTATATGACCGGAGACAAAACGAATTGTACGTTTACTGCTTTTTAATCTCTCTCTTTTCTCAGTGTTTGTATTAAATAAACAAAATAATATTATAGGATGTTAATACATATGCCAGGTGGTGGAATTTATGTACTTAGTGCGACCGGGGAGGTCAACGCTTCTCTCAAAATCCTTCAAGTTTGGAGAGGCGTGGTTGCCGGCTAAACACGAGGCGCACATCTTAGTCCTCAGGGGGTAGCAACGCATTAGTGGTTACTCATGTCCAAGGGCGGCAGTAACCACTTATCCTCAGGAGGATTGCACGCTCGTTTGCTATTTTTACACGATAAATAATAATAAATAAAAAAATATATTGATTATAAATCTGTAACGTGACAAAGTATGGGATGTTTTCGTTAAAGAAATATTTTTAAGATCTATTCGTTTGCCGATGTTTAGTTCGATGCCCACCACAAAGATTCGAGCTGGATCAAAACAACCAAAGAAGTCGGCTCAGGCCAGAGGGCGCAACGATGTATCCAGGGACGTTGCGCGTAAGACAGGTTTGAGCTAATGAAGTACAGTAATACCTCGATTTACGCTACCCCGATTTCAAATCTTAAATCTCATCGCCTTTTGTTTGAGCGCAATACAAATCGATTACTCACACCTCCTAAAATTCTTGTAAGAGAGGAGTGTGTATTTTTTCTGCTTAAATACTGTTGTCTATGTATTGACATAGGAATAATTTATAACCCCAACTTACGCGAATCCGACTTACGCGGTTATCCCTCAGTCCCACCTATCGCGTAAGTTCTAGGTATTACTGTATATCATTTTTATTCCTGTTGCAATTAATGTAGGTAACGAACTTAAGTACAAATTCAGATTCTTAGTGGTCACTGCTACTCAGGAACATCTGAATCAGGAACATCTGTAGAGAATTACTGAAGGTTAGAGGTTTTGTTTTAGCTTCGTCTCGCTAGCTTCGGCCCTAGCTCTTGAACAGGGAACAGCGAGATTGACTTTAACAAAGAACTCTTGCCAGGCAAGAAGATTATGCTACGATTACACACATATACACACACATTTTCACCTAAAATCCCTAACGCGGTAGGCAGAGAGTATCAAGTGCCAAACGGCACGGTTCTGGCATACTTGCTTAGCTTCTTCTACTTTCATAACTCTCCTCATACAAACATGCCGATTTCGGAGACTCTTGACACCTCCTTCAGACAGCACACGATCAATTTGATTATGAAATGTTAGTCTGGGTCTTACGAAGATACTTGAAATTTAGTCTACCTAAGATTTAATTTCAAGCGTCTACGGTTTTTCTTAGCTTTATATTTTCATGTAGATGGATATATGTTGTATTTATATTATTGCTGCGATTATCAAGGAACAGGTACACAAAAGTAGGAAGGACTACAGAAATATAAAATGTAGCCCATCCATAAGTGACCGCCCACAATTTTCTGAATATTCATGAAAAATGATCGAAAATAAACTTCAAAATGGTATCTTTAATATTTTTCAAGTTATTCATTTTTTTTAATTTTTAAGTTGAGTTTGTGTACTTACTTTTCATTTCTTACCGTATCTCCTATGTTTTTATGGCTAAGGGAAAGTTTTATACCTGTCATTGGTCGGATCTACATATAAAATAAGGTTTTGAGCCATTTATGTTATTTATTAGTCTTAAAGTTTAGCAAAGATTGCTGTAAAATTACATTTATATGTTAGCTGTTATTGTTTTTATTGGTATCATAATTATTTAAATAAATAAAATCATACACAGGACTCAAAATATATGAAAAATAAAGTTTTGTAATCCATGATTCTTTTATAAATTGATGAAGAATTTATTGTAGTCTCCAGAATTTCAAGAATTTCTTCTAGCACTTTCATTTGACTCGATTTTTTTAAGTTGTATTACACTATTCTAGTGTTAATATAATACACTATGATCGAATACCTTCTGATCTTCTGACCGGGAAACATCTTTAATAAATAACCGCTATGTGGCTTAAAATGACGTGTTAGTGGTATACCCCAGACAAACCGCATACTACAGCATGTACATATATTTGTACATAATTGATAGTTTGTACTTATTATCTATACATATAATAAAGCTACAGAGGGTCGAAAGTCTGTACATGGAATATATAAAAAAAAAAAGTTGGCTGGGGATATTTAGGATCGATAACAGAACACGTTCCAACAGTTTTTAGACTTTTTGTCTGTTTATCTGTTTGTCTGTTTATCTGTTTATCTGTTTGTCTATTTATTTGACCGCGCATCACGTAAAAACGGCTTAACGGATTTTGATGCCAACTTGACTAATCTGTCGAGACGATCCCCGGCCGTGTTTTAGGCCATAAAAATTCAACCCCTAAAAGAAGGGGTAGCGGGCGGAGCCGCGGGCACAGCTAGTAAGTGATAAGTGCAGTGAAGTACATAATCTACTATAACAGTAATACGTAATATTGGTGTTTTGACCCAATAAATCCGAAATAACTAACTCGTAAAAATACGTTGAGTTTAAGTGTAACAATAAAGCACATTACCCGTCAACATCTGCGCAGAGGATTCGCACGGTTGTGCGTGCGGCCGAACCGTGAGTTTCGCTTGCACTTAAGCTTATCGCTTCGAACAAAGGACGACCGTCGTAGAATAAAGAAACTGTTTTCACTTGGTTTATGCCCATTAGTACGAGCATCTCAGAGACAAACATAAGTTGCGGAACAAAGAACACACTTCCTATTACTTTTTAGTGTTTTATTTATAATATTTAAAATGGTTCTGGAATGTGCGGGATGCCTAAAGAACGTAAAAGATACTCCCGCCCTACAATGCTCGCGCTGTATGGCTAAATATCATCATAATTGTGTGAACATAACCAGTAAGGATTACGAATCTATGACAAAAGATTTTCTATTAAAATGGATTTGCGTAATGTGTCGGAGCAAAGAACGCAAAGGAGGCGATAATTCGAATACCCCGGTCCGCACAAATACGAGTTCTAAGGAAAATGAGTTCGTGACTGTTCGTACGAAAGCACGTAATACGGCCACCTGTTCGTGCTTGACGGCTAGCGACATTCGCGACATAATTCGTTAGGAGTTGCAAAATTCTATTACGCAAAAAATTCACCCTCAGATAGTGGAAGTTCGCAAAGCCATATCATCCCTCGAAACCTCGATTTCGTTTTTCAACGAGGAGATACAGCAAATAAAAACCGAGTGCGCTGCATATGCTGCCAAGATAGAAAATATTCGAACCGACAACGAATCACTACAGACCATGAGTAAATTACTTTCGGCGCGACTAGCCCAGCTTGATCAACTGTCGCGATCTCCCAATATTGAAATCCAGTGCGTACCAGAAAATAAACAGGAAAACCTCATCAAAACAGTGCAACAGTTAGGCAAAATAATAAATTGTCCCATCAATGATGCCCAGATACACTATTGTTCTCGGATAGCTAAAATGAATAGTGAAAGTTCTCGCCCACCCTCCATTTTAGTAAAGTTTAGCAACCCGCGCTTACGAGACGAATTCCTTGCTGCTACGGGCAAATTCAATAAAAGCAATAAAGACAACAAACTTAACAGTAGCCATCTGGGTATTGGTGGTGATAAGAAAACTCCTATCTACGTTGTAGAGCATCTTACTGCGGAAAACAAGGCCTTACATAGTGCTGCTCGTAGCAAGGCGAGAGAGCTACAGTACAAATTCGTTTGGGTGCGCGACGGCAAAATATATATGCGCAAAAATGAAGCTACGCACTATGTGCACGTGAAAAATTTAGACTTATTAAATCGCTTGTCATAATACCGCAATACTTGTTATATTATATTTTTGTTACTTATGGGCATGCTTTGTAATTTAAATATTTATTACCAAAATGTAAGAGGCTTAAGGACTAAAACCGCAGAACTTTATCAAAATGTATTTTGTAGCGATTACGATATCATAGTTTTTACAGAGACATGGTTGAATAGCAGTATTTTTGACAACGAATTATTCGATAACAGATACGCGTTATATCGGCGCGATCGTGAAAGTAGCAGGTTTCATCATAAGAAAGAGGGGGGTGGTGTACTTATAGCCGTTTCGAAACGCCTAAACTCATATCTTCTGTCTGGACATGAATCTGATTGTGAGGATCTTTGGGTGAAACTCGAGGTGCGTGATAATAATAATAAAATTAATTATATGTTCATATGTGGAGTATATATTCCACCTCCAGTCCAAATACCATTGCTGGAACATTTTATTATTAATTCTAATAGTATACTCGAAAAACATAACGGAGACACCATTGTTTTTGGAGATTTTAATTTTAGTAGCTTAATATGGCATAAATCAAACGGTTCTGGACTAACAGCTGAAACTTCTAATAGTATACTGAACAACATGCTAATTGACTTCATGGCACTTAATAAACTGTCTCAATACAACTCGATTCTAAATAACAAAAACAAAACTTTAGATCTTATTTTAAGTACGGTGAATATCTCTCAAATAAATATTAGCTCCAGCCCTCTCTCAATAATTGATCCTCTACACCCACCTTTAGACATCTGCCTCGCTCTTAAATTGCCCGATAGTCTTAAATCAAATAGTGACGCAAAATTTCATTTTTACAAAGCAGACTACTCGAAAATCATAGAGGAATTGAACAGCGTTTCTTGGTCAGATGTACTGGCTGACTGCACTACTGTTGATGATATGACGTCGATTTTCTACCAAATACTTAATTCCCTCATTTCTAAACATGTTCCTAAATCAAAACCCCGCGATAGTCACAAATACCCTATATGGTTTTCAAGCTCGTTGATCCGTTTGCTTAAGGAAAAACTAAAATATAGAAATAAATATCGTATGTACGGTAATCCGCGCGACTTACTTACATTGAAGCTTTTAAAAGATAGAAGTGTCAAATTACACGACTTTATTTATAAACGATACTTAAAAAGTCTAGAATCGTCTATGTCTTCTAATCCTAAATTAATTTGGTCATTTATTAAGCACAAACGACATCATCAATTTTCCTCTGTTTATTGTACTACTTCTACTTCTACCCCAAATGTGTCCCAACTACCTCCAAGCGCTGTTGTCTTGTCAAGTTTAAGTGTCACCAAGAAACAAGTATTTAGGGTTTTAAAAAGACTTGACCCTACAAAAGGGGCTGGCTCAGATGGAATACCTTCCATTTTTGCTGTGAAATGTGCCAGTGCACTGACTACACCTTTATGGATAATCATAAATTAATTATTACACTCTGGCGTATTTCCTAGCGTATGGAAGGACGCACTAGTTATACCTCTGTTGAAGAGCGGAGATGCCAGTCTTGTTCAAAATTACAGGCCCATTTCAATAATTACTGTATTTGCAAAAGTCTTTGAAAGTTTAGTATATCCCGTTCTTGCTTGGCATTTTAAAAGGCTCGTTATGCCGGAACAACATGGTTTCACTAAGGGACGATCTACCGCAACCAACCTAGTGTCCCTTGTTGAGGACCTTGCTGGGGCCGTGGATCGTGGACAGTCAGTTGATGTAATCTATACCGACTTCAGCAAGGCTTTCGACAAGGTGAGCCACGAAATACTGCTGGGAAAGCTTTCATCATGCGGAATAGCCGGTACATTACTCCTATGGTGCAAATCTTACTTAGAAAATAGAAGATCTATGGTGGTGGTGGGTGGTTATAAATCGGAGACATTTGATGCTCTCTCCGGTGTTCCACAGGGCTCACATTTGGGTCCCTTATTGTTCAATTATTTCATAAATGATATAAACGAATGCTTCCAACACTCTAAATTTTATATGTTTGCGGATGACTTAAAATTCCTCAGAAAAGTTAATTCGGTCGAGGAGAGTATTTTACTTCAAAAAGACTTGAATAATCTAGTGTCGTGGTGCCAACTAAATGGTATGGATCTGAACGTCAAGAAATGTCAGGTTATCTGCTTTACTAGGAAAAAGACATCTGTTCTTCGTTCATACTCCATAAACGGTGTGCCACTTAACGAGATGGATAATGTCCGTGATTTAGGCATTATTTTGGATAGGAAACTACGTTTTTACCATTCACATTGATCAAATAGTCAATAAGGGATTTAAATCTTTAGGTTTTATATTGCGTACTTGTAGGGAATTCAAAAACCCAAGTACTAAAATCGCACTATACACCTCTCTTGTGCGTAGCGGACTTGAGTACTGTAGCGTGGTATGGAATCCGCATTACGATCTATATAATAAACGTTTAGAAAGTGTTCAGAGACGGTTCTTATGGCACTTAAGCTATAGTTGTAAATTAGCTAAAATTTTACCAACTTATGATGACCGATTACGTTACTTCAATATGACATCTTTGTTTCATCGCAGACGGCAGCTGGATACCATGTTTCTGTATAAACTAATGAATGGGTATATTGACGATAGTTACCTGCTCTCACAAATAAAAATATCTGTACCTAGAGTATTGCCTAGAAACATGAAATACTCATGTTTCTAGGCAATCATGAAATCAACTAAAACTAACTTAGGAAAGTATACTCCTTTGAAAGAATGACGGATGAAAGGTTACCAAAACATATATACAATGCGAATGTGGACGGATGTAGATATCGAGGGAGACCCAGACTGACATTTCATGATCAAATTGATCGTGT
>DWNR01000009.1:0-36735 GCA_018250455.1 Polygonus leo | reverse complement strand
GGTGAAGTGAGTGGTGTTTATGTGAACGAGCTTGTGGAAACTAAAGCCGCTTCGTGAAGAAGCGGCTTTAGTCCTTTAGGCTGGTTTGTGTCCACGAGCCTCTGTCGGTACAAATGTAATCAAAAAAGTTTTCATATTATTGTATACATTGATAACTTTTGATATAAGTAAGATTTTTTCCTTCCAAAATAATATAATTGGATTCATGTCTATCGCATATAACTCTAAAAATATGAATGCCATATTTTATTACAAAGTTATGTTTATAGAGACGTCAAAGTACACACACTAACAACAACAAAATAAACAGAGTACGCTATTGTTTCTTGAATCATGGGTACCATGAACACACACGTTGAAAAACGAAAATTAATATAAATTTAACTTTGAAAACATACTGATAAACTGAGATTACCAGGGATGGGATTATCCAGGTGGTAGAACTCATGTAGTTCGACCGCAGAGGTATCACCGCTACCCTCATAATCCTTCATGAAGCAATTCTTGTGTTTCGGTTTGGAGAGGCGTGGTTGCCGGATACGAGGCCAACATCTTAGTCCTCAAGGGTAGCAATGCATCTGTGGTCGAATTCAGGTAAGATTCAATCATACTTGGGAATGATTACTGATGTTAATGGACGGCAGTGACCACTTACCATCAGGTGGTCTGCATGCTCGTTTGCTACCTTTATACATTAAAAAAAACCTAATCAACAACAAATCAACTAAAATGCACTGAGAACCCTCTGTAAAACTTCAAATATCCTTCGAAGTACGAAGTTTGCCCAGACTTGATGTTTGTCAAACATCAATAAACTGACCCGGCTCCGCTGAGTCACACGATGACGCCTGCCCAGTGATTCAAAGTTAACAAAACCGTGCAAAATTCGACTGACACAATCGTAAATGGGATTCATTAGCTGACAAAAGGCAAGTTATGGAGGTTATTGCTGTAACTTACTATATTACTTTAGGTATATTTTAACATATTTTGACACAAACATACATATTTGATGCTTATAATAGGTATATATAGTTTTAAAACTTAAATTATCATTGGCTTTTCGGTGAAGGAAAACATCGTGAGGAAACCTGCATGCCCAAGAGATTGTAAAAAAAAATCTTAAGGGTGTCAATCTTAAGTCTACCAACTCGCACTTGGCCAGTGCGGTGGACTACGGCCTAAATCCTTCTCGTTGTGAGAGGAGACCCGAGCCCAGCAGTGGGACAATAATGGGTTGTGATGATGATGATGATGAATAGGTATGTCTGTGAATTTTGAGTTAATCGTCAACTGTTGAACTTAAACTGTAAATTATTTTCCTACTTTCGTTCGTTGTTGGATCTGTACTACTGTAGGATCCATGTTATTGATCAAAAGACAAATATATGAACAATGAAAAATATATTTTCCTATATATAGAGTAACGATTTTTACACACTTTTATAATGTTTTGCTAGTAAATAAAACAATTTCCCGTCGCGTTGCGTATTATCACCGGTTACTACTGCAACTTAGAGTTATTCCGGTCGGATCCACAAAACTGATACCTTAGTGGATCACTTTTATTGTAATATCATTATTTATTCCGGTCCGATCCCCTCGTTTATAATTTTACTATAATTATAGAGTTATTGTATTTCAATCGGCTATACTTACACACAGTCAGCAAGAGAATATATTTACTATTTAGGTTTTATTAAATTTTCTTTGTGATATACAAATTAATTGTAGTTTTGTTAGTTAGTATTTAAGGAAAATTCGGTCTATTAATCGGTTACATTATTATCGGTATTTTTTTCTAACTCTAGAGTACAATCCTTATAAAAGTGTGAGTATTATGATCTATTTTATTCTTAATTGAACGTCGCTTCACTGGTCCTCAATTGATACAACGATTAGATACAGTACCGGGTTCAATTCCCAATTCTTTTATGACTATTTAAATTAATTATATTATTTTGGTAGCTTGCCGGCTATTTAAATTAATTAATTTTTAAACTACGTTCCATAATCGTAGTTTAAAAATATATAATCGTGAAAGCTTTTAAAACAGTATCCAGTAAAATTGGATTACGAAAGAAAGCGAGGGTGATAGTTTAAGAACTGTTTGATAGAATTACTCTTGTGTAAAGGATCGTAAAAATCGTTTGTTTATCCTATCTTTACGAGCGTGCTATCAATGAACCATTATTAGGGACATCGTAACCACACTGACCTATAAAAGGGAAAAGGAATGAGATTTTTGGTAGAGATACGCGTGCTGACCGTTTCTATATTCGTTTATTTATAAAAGAGAACTTTAAAAGTATGCAAACAGTCTTTGTACTAGTCAAAATAATTTTTAGATCCAGGAAAATGAGAAAATAAAGAAAACACCTTTTAATTTTTATTAAGAAGGTAATGATAGGCTTCGTATACTTTGTGTCTCAGACTGTCAGTTTTATAAATTAAATTTTACTCGTTTCTTACTGAAGAAAAAAGGCCAAGTGAGGGTAGAATTTGCACACAAAGAGTTTCGAACCGATTGCCCACCTCCCTATAGATGGCGTTGTATGTTAATGATATGTTGAGATGTTAGATGAAAAATTACATGGCAATGTTCTACATTGTAGATTTTTCAGAGCAAAATATTTAAATAAACGACGTCCCGTCCCGTTGTCCTGTTGGTATTCTTGATACGGAACTCTAAAAATGTCTAGTGTGAAACACCAATTCGCAATTCCCAGCGGGATGATGCGGCTATTGCGGACTTAATGGCTTGCGATCATGATACTAATATTACCTACCTCATGAAACCATCATTAACTACTTCAATCTATACGAATAATATATAGGTGAAGAGTTTGTTTGTTTGAAAAAGTATTTAAGTGTTGGATAGCCTATTTATTGAGAAAGGTATATAACATCATGCCACAACCAAACTTTTTGCAAAAACGGGGAAAATTTGATCAATTTCTCTCTGTGAAGCAAACGAAGTTGCGCGGGTCAGCTAGTATAACGATAATACAATAAAGAGTTCAAGCGCTCAAAAAACATCAATTAAGTGACATTAAATACGTTTTATGTCACAATAATTTATTCACAGTCTCTACTTAATGTCGACCACAATAATAAAAATACACTAGATTGAAGATAAAAATAATCAGTTAATTCATTAAGGGGATAGCGACCCTACATTTTTGTAATTAACCCTTTGCATGTGGAAATGATTAATAATGGTAACAATGTTAATGTTTGGTGTTCCAACGATCTTTTGTATTCTGAAGGTAGAATGTGATAGACTGATAGATTTTATAACTCAGCGTATCTGATTTTTTACTTTATTGTCGCTTAAGTAGGTATGTAACATACCTACTTTAGCGACAATAAAGTAATTCAGGACAATATACAACATAATACAGTAACATATTCTTTCAAAGATGGAGAATTTAGTCGATTAAGAATATTAGTCGTCACACCGTAAGACATAAAAATATGGCAATGTCTCAAAATGAGATGTCTATGATTTGGAGAATAGGATTGAGGTCGTACCAAAGGTATTTTTATTTAATTGTATAATAATAGCAAACGAGCTGGCAGTCTCTGATGGTAAGTAGTCACTGTCGTGGACGAACTACAGGAGTTCTACTACCTGCAAGACTGCCACTGCGACTATCTACTCCCGAAGTCTAGAATGTTCGAAGAATTATAGCCGAAATGTCAGAAGAATTATAGCCGAAATGTCAAAGCTACCACAGCTTATAGCCCATTTGTCAGTTTCTTTAATTCTGTATAGAATATTTTGACTGTTGATAAAAACGTAAGTAAATTTCCCAAATTGTCTAATAAGCATAGACAGCGGTTTGTCTCTTTGATAATTTGGAGTAATATCTATCATTTTATCGTATCCGGCAGATGGTTCTGTTTTCTCTGACGGCTCGCGCGTTTGTTTGTTTGTTATTAAGTTAACGCGACGCACGCGTACGCAACTGTTATTAGATTCGGTTACGGAGCGTAGGGCTGCCACTTTCTTAATTATATTTAGTCCTTAATTTTCTTTTTACGTATTAAAAAATATAGAGTCATAAAAGTGTAGTAGTCAGTGTAGTATGCATGAAAATACGAACATAAAACTCATCAAACGAAAGGGTCTATTAGTTTTTTAATTACAAACCTTTTATTAATATAGTAAAAGGTACGCCTGCTATACTAAAATGCTGCTAAAAAGCAGATTGCATTGCTTATAAATAAATTATTTCGTTATGTTTATGTTATGTTATAAATAAATTATTTCGTTATTGGAAGAAAAAAGAAATAAGAGAGATTTGACATATGAAAACCTTTGCAACAAAATCAACTTTTTAAGTAACGCTAAAGGCATCAAAACCGGAGGTAAATTAAAGTCTTGCCAACCCTGTAACAAGGATCAACGCGTGTTATTACAAAATTAAGTTCAGATGAACTGCCGAACGTTTTCAAGTTCATACACCGAGCTATTTGGGGAGCTCTATTTTTGGTTCCCGAGGTAACACCCAGGTTGGTAGGATGTTATGGTCGTAAATCCATGCAAGGAAGCTTTATTGCTGTGTGTATAAAATTGTGGATATTTTGTCACGGTGCTGGCTTCAATTGTACTTTCTCGGAAATGTGGGTTCAGTAAAGTACCTACATCAGGGGAGACGTTGTCGGTGTAATTTTGTTAATTGATTGGTAAATTGAACATTGGTGTTTAGGCTAACATTATATCAGGCCGCTAGAAGTAGTGGCCTAACTGCATTTTATCGACTTTTGATCTACTTGTATTATCGAAATTTAAAAACGGTGGTGGTTTAGGTTTTGTAATTTAAATCTACAAAAACACAGCAGGCTGAAATCCTTTCTTACCTTCTTCCTGGCACACTATTTACTACCAATTTTATGTACTTTCGCGGTCGAGGTCAAACAATTATGAAAAAATATGATAACTTTTCGACACTATACTGAACCCATAGCAAATTGTCAAAATTGGTTCATAAACAACGAAGTGATACGGGTATATTGCACATTACCCATTGCAGGTTGAGGAATTCCCTGGTATATTTTATTTATTGTGTAAAGGTAGCAAACGAACATGCAGTCCACCTGATGGTAAGTGGTCACTGCCGCCTATGGACATTAGTAGTCTTCCCCAAGTACAATTGACCCAAGGTAGACCACAAATGCGTTACTACCCGTGAGGTCTAAGATGTTTGCCTCGTTTGTAAGTACAGCCGGCAAAAACGGCTCTCCAAACCGAAACACAATAAATTGCTTCACGGAGGATCATGAGGGTGACGGTGGTACCTCCCCGGTCGAACTACATGAGTTGTACCACCTGGCAAATATCTTTGTAGTCTAAGGTCAAATAATTATGAAAAAATAATGGGATAACAATTTTTTGTAAGTGAGTACCTACTGCCGTGACTGTACGTGTCCCTGTCACGCGTACTACCTATACGTGTTAACATTCCTTAGGAATAAGAAATTTGTTTGTGGGTATTGTACCTGGTAATCACGCCTCTAAAATCGAATCATAAGAATTGCTTTACAGAGGCTTATCAGAGTATACGAGTATTTAGACTCTATATTCATTCGCGACATGAAACCTTAGTTTTACGTTTCAATGCTAATATTTAATATTTCCACAGGCGTGCGCTCCTCGCTACGTGTCGTTCGTGACTGCGAAGCTGAACCAGCGCGACGCGGTGGGCTCCTGCTTCGTGGCGACCACTCCTGACGTCAACGAAGTGAAAGAGTTTTCGCCTTGTAGAAGCTGTAAGTGTCTGATTAATTCAATTTATGTTTGTCACACAAAAAACTATCAAATTGTCACTTCACAGGTGCCATTTACGAATTTTGAAGTATTTAAATATTGTGGTCAATGAGAAGAGTTTTCAAGAGTTCAAGCGTCCTTCTCTCTAAGCGTTGAATTTAACAAGTTCTTAATAATTGTAATTGAAGTTGTAATATCAAATTAAAAATTTACTAGATAATAGAGTGATAATATTTATGTAAAACTTGACCAAAGCTTAAGAAAATATAAATATAAGGAGTGTCTGAGAAGAATTACCAAAGTTAGCTTTGGTAAAAAGCAAAGCTGTCATGGTATAGCGCTCACATCATAGAGCCATTATGCCAAGCATAAAAGCGCGCGAAAAGCCCGCGCTCACTTCCGCCGGTAATGGCGGATCGGATTGAGAGGTGAAATTACCGTGACGGCACACGCGTTGTAATGCATTGCCTTATTTATAAAATATGACTTAGTTTTTCAAAACATGACCGCAATTTATTATTTTTGCCTTTTTGTTTAGATACTGCATTGCACAGATAATATAAAACTGTATTTTAAGTATACCGATAATAAAAATAATATTTTCTGGTATACATTGTAATGTCAACTACACCAACACGAAAACGAATACAAGACATTTAATACACAAAGTTTAATGCTTCTATTTTTCTATTTTATGTATTATATAAAAACCGAGGTGCATTTTCTTTCTACTATTAATAATGGGCTAGAAGTTTATTGGAATGTTGAGATTAGTTTTTAATAATTGTTGACCGCATTAAATTTATAATTTATTTGTTATCTACTTTTATTATCTTATAAAATACTAATAATTGTTATGATTGGTGCCTGCGTTTAAAATTAATGCTATTTATTTTTAAATAAATGGAATTAATCATTATATTAATATAAATTGTTATGCTCTATTTTATACTTACTTATATATTTTGTCTAGGGTATCGTACCGTGGAAGAGGGTGAGTATATATATGTGGTATCGATGTCACAGCACCTGTAAAGTGTAGTACTTACTTAATGTACATTACCATGTCACAAATCACAGTTAACACACGAAAAACGAATTTAATATTTACGTCATTGCCTGGTCCCGGAATAAACTATAAAACTCGATAAAATCATTTAATTCTGGCAACATTCATTATTTCACTATTATAAAAAAAATGAATATAACTAATATCTTTAGTACTGGCATTTTATCAATTGATGCATCGATCAAAAAAAGAAGAAACGATTTAATCATATCGAAAAATGCATTTACATACATGCATTTATATATCAAAAAAACTTTCTTTGCATTGTCCAAATATAATGTTAATTTTTGCGTAACTCCTAAAATATTTCATATATTTCGTTAATATAAATAATGAAAATGTAACATAAAATATTACAGGCATCAAGTAATTATGATATAATTCATTCTATACCTTCCTAATTGTAATATTTTCCGTGTGATATAATACCTTGCATGTGTACTATTTGTACTACTGTGTAGATAGTCTTAGATTACAGAACGTATTTGTGTTTGAAAAATATATAATTACTTAAATCATAAATATACTTCAAAGGAATACAAAATATTAAGTCGCGTATAAAATGTTATGTTAGACACTTTTTGATTATTCTTGTAATATATTAAGCCATGTGTAAGGTCTGTTACACCACAGATTTCTAATGTGAGAGCAAAAAACTTTAATAAACTTGTTAAAGAATAATTTTATTCACTCTACATGACCTCATTGTTGGTGTTTGTGCATTCCACAGTAAAGATATCAAGTATAAATAGGATAATTTGCGATTTATTACCGTTATTCAAGCAGTAGTGAACTTAATACGTTTCTTTCCCACGTTTATTGCTTTAAAAGGGGACTTAGCTATTCATAACATATTAAATAAAAATAATTGAGGAGTTTGATTGATACTATGGCAACACATTTTTATAAGAACGATTGTAAATATTCTGTCTATTTATTTGATATCTTATCTGTGATGTTCTGTTAAGCTGCGTTCACTTTATTATTAATTTATTTTTTAAATTCGCAGCGAGTACGGGGCATCGCAAGACGGGCTTGTGTCAGGCCGGTTTCTCCGCTGCTGTATCAAAGGTAAGCTTTATTGTTACCACATATTGTGATTTAAATAGGGGATATTATTTATTTCCATATAAATGTTATTTGTTATCATAAGTTTATAATGAACGTTAGTAAATATGAATTTATAAATGGAATATTTGGATTAGCAAAAAATACTGCGAATTTGCATAAGGGCGCATTTAGCAATTTGAATGTAAATAAAATGAATAAATATAAATTTCATTAATTTATTATATCTGTGCATTTGTTCAAGGGACAATAGTAAAAAATTATGAATATCGTTATTTTCAGAAAGGTAGATTTAAACAAAATAAATAGTTTACAATGATTTTATATACTATTAACTGTTCATTAGTTACCTAATAAAATGATTGTCAACCTAGATCACGTCATGTTCAATCTTACTTGGCAAGACCTACCTATTTAAAAATAGACTTGAGCCTTCAAATATCTTTAGATGGTGGGACTGTCGTATAAAGGGTATGAAATATGTGGTAACTTTACCTTAATGCATTAATAACAGTGGGCAGCTAAATTTGTTGCGAGCAGTAATCAATTTCGAGTTTGAATGTGTGTACGGGTGAGAAATTTTAAATTTCGACCGTTGAAGATGAGGCGTTTGAAAAATGTTTATTTATATTTTTGTTATACGCCCTTTATAATTATAAAACAAAAAATGTCCTTTTTGCCATATATCATTTTGCAAAGTCGTTAGAACACGAGAAACAAACAAACAGCAATAGTAGAAGTATTAGTAGCACAACTTGATATTCAGTTAAAGAAAAATCTTAAAATCTAGAATATAATATAAATTTATTTTAAACTGATTACATATTTATTACATAAGTAATTGAAATGAAATCATAATACAATTATCATTTATTGCTGACCTTTTAAATTAAATTGGTGTTATTGCTACCAATTTATAAGGAGAGATTCCGTGAAGTTTTAAGACACGCTAATTACGAATTTGTCGGTAAATTTCGTCCGATTTTCGTAAAAATCCAAAAAATTCACGAACATTTGCTTAAAATTACAGGTCATCAGAGTTTTTGGGCGGTCCGTAAGCTCTTTTTAATTAAGCACGTATCTGTAATTCGGGCTGGTTAAATCTTGTAATTTATAGTCTGTACTTTTCAATATGACAGTACTTATTGTACTTTGGCTTCTCAATATCTCGGTGAATGAAATCATATATTTTCACTTTTATTCCCTGTCTGTATTGTCGATGTATTATTTTGAGCCAAATCAAACTTAAATCGTAAAACCACACAACCCTCAAAGAGCAATCACTTAAAAAAGGAAATAATCGAAGCTCACTTGTCAGAAAAAGACCCACAAGGTTTCTCGAGAAGCGAACGTGTCTCCAGTTTTGCAAAAAACCGGGGAGGCGATGTAAAACATCGTGATTTTACGATCGTGGGAATAGCACTATTTTTGCCTTGTAGAATTATCAACGTGATCGCATCTCGCCCGCACGTGACACGAATGCGCGCAACCGCGGGCACCGCCGTCCTTATGAATTATTAAAACTTTTATTGTTGCCACCGCAAAAAATAAGGTAAAACCACACGGCGATTTCTATTCCGAAAATAGTAGTCAATCGAATTGTCTGCTATTTGCTTTATGGGGTTCTGTATTTGGCTGATGCGATGTTGCTGATATCGAATGACGGACGGCTTGATAGATTGGCGCCTTATACGTCCTTCGAGAGAAAGCCAAGGTTCCGTGTTAGGGTCAATTTTTTAAGATAGATCAAAACTATTACAATATAGTAGGTATTTTGTAGCGTCTATAAGAAAACTTCACCATCTAGGGACATATTTAGCATGACTTGACTTTAAGATATTTTCAAGATGCACATGTTCGTTGATGTTTTTGACTTCGAATACTAAACATCCGATTATATTATCTTAGGTTCTTGCTCAATTCCAATTGTATAAAAGAAAACTGAGTGCTTCGAATATCGTTATATTAGCGAATTATATATTTTTGTCTCAAAATAATTATATTTTCCTTTATGTTTATTTTAATTTGTTATTAAGGCGATTTTACTTGCCATCTTGTTGTTAACAATAAAATACTCCACAAAGGAGTAAGTACTTACAGGATTAAATTAAATGTCTTACAAAGGCTAAATCCTCCCAACCTTTGCGTCGTTTTGAACTACATTTATCTAATGCATTGTAAATCAGCACGTTCCTCAACTTTGCGACCAACTTGCAATACAGATAAGCGCCTATTTATGCGGAAAATCCTAGTAGTACATTTAGGGTCTTTCTGCACTGTTATGCCATGTATATTTGCATTTGACTTATCTTATGACTGTTCTTCATGATCAACTGGTATTCAAGTATCGTTGGATTTAAACTTCTATTTGTAGCATAGAAATCTCAAATCCCGCTCCATCTTGTAGACATCTTTCTACATTAAACCGACATAAGCCTAAAACAATTGTAAATTGTAAACAAACCACGACCGTTGTATACCTGCCTACGTCCACCTATTGTTCCTGATTCAAAATATAGGACCAATTGGACAACAGTGTGCATCGACCCCAAAAGCAATGAATAAGCCAGTGCCAACAGAATAATGAGATAGGTGCCGCAATGCTAGGCTCGTGCGGCAAATCGCATGAAACGCGTTCAAGCTAAGTGTGTTACGTTGGCACTTTGCCATCGGCGTGTCGACACACATGGCACTCGTGTTGTGTACTTAGAACTTGTACATGATACTTAGAAGATAAGTAGGTTAAGCAAAGTAAGTCAGGAGCTTAAGTCCTGGATGTGTAGAACTAATGGGTTTTGAAATGTTACACGTTGGAGGTTTCAATCTAAAACACGGGCTTGATGGATAATATTGCAAGGAGGATTAAAAACAATATGATAGCCTTAACCTTTCTTATTCTTAACCTAGAACCAGAGCCAATTTTAAAACACAGTTACAAGGTTAGATTGTGGAACACTTATGGACTTATGTAGCATTTATTGCAAATAGCAACGGATGGCTATGACCAACGTCTTTGAAGAGATCCAGCAGGGTAGTATGCGTCACCTAAAGCTATCCACTGTCTTGTTCGTGTTACATTTTGGTTGCGTTTATTAATTAGAAACTGCAATTCCATTTATTTACAAGAGTTATGTAAATGGCAGGGTTGAATAACGAAATTACCACCAAAATAAAATCTTGGAAGATTATAATCGTTTCTCAGGAATCACACATCACGTTTCGGACCATAAATACGCGAGAATGCCAAGTGTGGTAGTGCGGTTACGAGTTTCACAAAATTAAAATCAATTTACATTCAGCCAGTGAGCACGAGCCCGCCATTAATTTCCATTATCTGACACCATAACAATCAAGAGCCATAAATGACTACCAAAAAATTGCTTCTTTGTGGCGGCAAAAAGTAGCTGCACTCTTTTTTACATAACTCTCGAGGATATATTAGACAAGACGCCTTGAATATTTATGGAGTTATAATGTTCTTTCTTTATTAAACTTTATCACCAAAGTTCGAGCACCAAAGCTTTAGCACAAAAGAAAACTAAAGTTCAATTGAAGTAAAAAAATAAATGTATATATTTGTAATTTTATCGTGTTAGATTGTGGAAATTCATAGTCGTAAACTTAGACTACAATTATTTCTCGTCTATAATTTACTCCTTATATGTTTAGACGGATTGTAAAGTAAGTTATACTTACATATTTGTACAAATAATTATGTAATTTAATTAAAATGTAAATTTTTAAAATAACTTACGGGTAACTAGATACAAGCCTAGTATGTACAATTCTACAAATTTGTCAGGCAAAATGTGATAGCAGAAAATTTTATCACGATTTTGCGAAAAGGAAGCTGCAAATGTTATCTTTCGAGACCGACACGAAATCACAATGTGCTGCATAAATTATCAAGATTTACCTGAAGTAACTGGAGATGTTTACGTGACCGTTTTGTCAAGGAGGCTCCTGAGATAAGTTGCAGGAGCGAATCGAAGAGTGTTAACACGAATATAAATGTGTTTATTATGAGTTTATGCTAGGAATTCGACGGGTAATAATTGTTTAAGGTTGACATAATTTTAGGTCAGGAAAATACTCGTACAAAGCTTTTATAAAAAAAAAAAGCAATTAAAATTTAAAGGTTTATAAAGGTCGTAATTTCAATTTTAATTCCCATGCTACGTTTTGCTACTAAGTGATATAAAATGGAAAAGCTTGCTGACGTTTAAAAATGATTCTGTAGAGTTTATACTTTATTATTATTCATATTTATTTTTATTATTATTGCAATATTTTGAAGTCGAATTGTCGTATATTTAGAATTAGCGTTTATTTAATTATTATTTAAGTTTAAAGTAATATTAATAGTTTATATTTTAATATATGTAAATGTAAATCCTTCACGTACATTACCATGTTTTCTATACATTTTGCTTACACAAACCAGGATAAAGTATAATAAAATTATGTAAACACAAAATTATTATGCAGTTTATAATTTTATTTATTTATTTAGATTATAGATCAATATGAATTTTTGACGCAGATTTTATATTATATATTTTCCAATTCTCAAAAAATATTTTTGAACAATATTCAAACAGTCGTTCGTATAGTATTCACATTCACTGTAACAATGCAATGCATACGAGGAGGTGTGATCTCGTGCAATTGATTCATTACTATTCATTGGAGCAGCCAGCTGAATCGTAATGGCGATGGGCTGCCTGAGATAGACTTCGCTACTTGAGAACGGAGCTATGCCTCTGCATATTTATGAACAAAATTGTGAAAATACAATTTACTAAAAAAATTACCAATGTACTCAAATAATATCAATGTAGGCATTAAAAGTAAATAAGACTCGATTTTACCCTACTTCTGATGAGATAACGTTATTTATAAATAAAGTAGGTACTTCTCGTTGAGATTCTAGCTTCGATAAATATCCTAAGTAGAATCCATACATAAGCAAGAAGGATGTAATAAAACACATACGCCAATGCACCTTCTATTTGAAATAATTTTATTTCTCAGCGCCTTTTTCCTATGCAAAACAAAATTCCTTGTCATTGCAACGTCTTAAACATTCTTTGTGGATTTACAAACATGGTTTCGGAACGCGACCGTAAACGTCGGCCATTTGCAGACAATGGCGTTGGCGGGAAAAGCGATACGCGCTCGCGAATTGAATCGGCGACATTTAGGGATTTGTTCGAATAATTGTTTTATTTATCGTTCCAAATATATGGGCATGGTTGAATATGTCGTTGAATAAAATGTGTGGCGGCTGCGAAGTGTTGCGAAGTTAAGATAATAATTTTAGAGAGCAATACAACTTCTGAAACTTATAAAGTTGAAGGTTTGCAACGTGCAAAACTTTACAACGTGCCCCAAAAATGGTTAAAAAGCTGTAATAAAGGTTAATGAATTAATTTATCAAAAATATTAATATATTGGCCTTTATAATTTTTGTATTTTTAATTTTATTTTATTTTGTGAGTATTTAATAATGAGTAGGTTTTTATCATGATTGTATAGTAAAAAGTAGTTAAATTTTCCCACTCACGTGTTATTCATTTTACTATGAACAAAAAAGGGTTACATATTTGAAAATTTATTTTAGTTTGGATACATAATAATATAGTACTCATTTGAACAAAGTTTATTTCATTAATTAAAAATCTACAAGTAAAAGCTTGTGCACGGTACATCTTATGCAATGATTCATTTTAAACCTTTTCGGTTGTCGTATCGCATACAGTAGCCTGTTTTGCCTTGTAAAACCCATGTTAATCATTCACGAAAAAAATAACGAAAACAGGGATCCATAACTTTGTTTTGACATTGTGCCCCACGTGACGTCGGCGGAGCGTGCGCGCGCGCATGCGCAGTGCTTGTCGCGCTTTATATGGCGTGACGCGTACGCGCATGTTTATTTATCGGCGGACCGGCGCCCGCGCACGCCGGCTTCGCTGATAGTAGCGCTCGTATAGTACTTAGCGATACTTAAGTAGGGTGAAATCTTAAGAAACTTCAAAGGACTTTATTAGTATTTTATGCCTAAATACTATAGGTATTTAACTTCTTTGAAGTAAAAGATATGGCTTGTAAGAGGTCTCCATTAAAAATATTTTTTGCATATGAATAAACGAAAAACAAACTTTTCAATCAATATAATAACCTACTTAAATCCTCTGTTCTTTGAGATATGTTGTAGAGACATTTAACGGCCAACTCTATTAAATCTCGACCCTATACTTAAAAACTAAAGAGCATAACGCAATAAAAAATGAACATTATCTGAGAGTGGTAACAAATAAATGTAAGCAACAAATTGATACACATGTAGTGGTGGTACAGTTTTTGTGGTAGTTTTTGTTGGTCGCTAGTTATCTACACGTTCACACGCTGGTAGTTGTTGAGATGTCTGCTTTCTGTCTACTTGTTGGTGGCTTGACCGATAAGCGGAGGCGTGGTTAAGGGAAAATAGCGTTTAAACATAAATTATCACTTGCTTTCGGTGAGGGAAACGTATTTGCTTAAGAGATTGTTTAAATCTAAGTGTGAGGTCTACCAATTCACATTAGGCCAGCGCGGTGGACTATGGCCTGAATCCTTCTCATTGTGAGAGGAGACCGATGCCCAACAGTGGGCAATAATGGGTTGTGATGATGACGATGAAGTTTCGTAAGTGACACACACATATTTCACATGATTTAGGTTGGTAAATTAGACAGTTACAAATACCAAATTATAATCGTAATCTCTAATAATCTCTAATCGTATAACTAATACTCTGACCTGATATTTCATTTTTATGAATGCCCAAGTACAACAACTACTCCTACTTTCATGTTAGGTATGTGAATATAATTTAAGTCATGTTTTATATTTACTACATAGGTCACTTTCGTTGCAACGCAATCGCTTATGACCTGCGACTGTTTTGTTTATCTTGTACATTAGTTTACAAATTGTCTACACAAAGAACTTTAGAATGCAATGGGAATTAATTTTAACATATTTTTCATTTTAATTGTGTAGACAGAGTTGATGTCCTAAAAAGACAAAACGCAAAATGTTTGTATTATCGATAAAATATGGATTATATCGTCGGTCATATATGTCCTAGCGCGTTGGTGGACACATCCATGGTCCGCAGTCTGTTCTTGATACCTATATCTTTTTATATTAAAATAGATTTTAATGAAATTTGGCACAAGTATGTTGCTCTGTTCAACTTAAAATATGCGTATATAAGTTTTGCTTTCGCGGTTGACATTTCTTTAAAAACTTACTATATACCCAGTGGCTTTCGATTTTAAATTGAATCCATTTATTTCAACTTGAAGCTAATTCCATCATTACAACTTATTTACACCTACTATGAAACCATTAAAATTTGTAACGGGAGATATCATAAACTTCACACATAAGTAACATTATCTCTGCAATTACAAGCCATCCTGCACCCCCATAAGTACCATCATAAAATTGTTACGGTCCCAATTCCTATACTATCTCGATCACTGGTGGTTATGGTTCAAAGTTGAGAGGGACAATGTATAGCCATAAGCTATTTTTTATTAAGAAGTGTTTGTCCACAGTGTTTTCAAATGCTCAGTCGTTAGGCATATACGTGTTGAATTGAGAACTTCATCTTTTTTGAAGTGAGTTAAAAAGTATCTACGTACTTTTATTCGTGCATATCGTTAGGTGTTTTATGACGCGAATTTGATTTTAAACTGTGTTCTTGTTTCGTTCAATAAGAAACTTCTGAAGTATTAACGTGAGTAAATAACTTAGGAATGAAGTCTGATCCAATTTCAAAAATAACATATATTTTTTATGTTTCATGTTTTATATTTAAAACTTATTTTAAGATATTTAAAATTTATTTAAGATATTTAAAACTTATTTTAAGGTATTTAAAACTTATGTAAGATATTTAAAACTTATTTTTTAGTTATTTAGACGATAATATTTCCTAGTTCAACTTTTCATAAATATTTTGTTTCTTTCTTTTATCAGGATGGACAACGCTTGTTCATGGGTGCTCCAGGGAGCTATTACTGGCAAGGTGAGACTAAAATTTGAAACATTACTATATATTTATACAATTAATATGTAGTAAAATAGGTTTTGTGTGGTGATGGCAGATTTGTAATTAAATGTTATAAATAGAAACTTTTCTTTAAGCTGCTTTGTAGTTTTAGCTATGTGTAATAAAAAAATATCATTTTTGTTGTTAAATAGTCACGCTAATCGAAAAAATTCAAATTTTTGACAAACATATTGTAACTTAACTAAATTCAGCTGAAGGTATTCCTATAGTTAGCAGAAGGATTAAAAGACAAAAAGTTGACAGATTATAGAAATGATATTTCCCAAGTAAACGAAGCAGCATACAGACTTGTTTCCCTGTTTATTTAGTGTGATTAAAATTGGTTGCACTTATAAAGTATGTAGATTACACAATTGTGAAGTAACTATCCCTAAATGTGACAAATTCTGAATTTTTGATGACAATCCACAGGGCGAACGTTATCCATAGACACTAGCGCATCATTCAAGTACTATATGCCGAAGGAAGGTAAACAGACCTAACGTATCGCCAATTGACCATAACTTGTTAACAGAATAACATAGCAAAAGGGTTTATGAACGCCTAAACCTAAAAATAATAAAGCCTAGATCCATTTGCAAATCTTTTCCATATTTTAGTGCCTAAGTCGAGTGTAATTTAAGGTAACTTAGTTTTGACACAACCTTTAAAAACACACAAAATCAAAGTACAAATTTTCTACCCATATAAAAAGTAAACATCCTCTATTTGCAAGATAATCATCGGTCTTAATATGATTTATAAACAAGTAATGAGTTTTAATAGAGTTTGTTTAATAAACAAATTACACTCGACTTTAGATGACACTGACTATTGGCTACAGACGCTTCCAAAGTCATCATCATCAACATGGATGGAATCTTTATCATTGGCAACCCATCGTGGCTTCTACGGCGATGTCCTTAAGACGAACCCTAAAAAGCCTCTAGCACGAATGATTTTAGATGTTCATGTTCAATTCTGTCCATTTCACTTAATTGTGCTAACGTATGTTCAATATTTACTAGTTCTTCTTTCGTATCTACTTGATCTTGATAATTACACTAATGATCAAGTAACGCAGTGAAAGTAGCTAATATTAAAAACAATAACTTTTCAACTCAAGATCGTATGTATAGGTAATCAATATGATCAGTATTCTTGTTTCCAAATTTGTTTCCCCGAGATTTGTAATATATTTAACAGTCCCAAATACTACGTCTGGGTTGTGGTAAGACCCATAGCAGTAAAACGGGTTACAGAGGTTTACATCAATTAACGCTTAAAATAAATGATGCCCACCGCTTCACAACTAATTAATAAAAATTGGACTCGTAAAATCCCATTGGCGATCCCATTGGCTTTTTGATAATTTGGTCGCTGTAACAAGGATTGGGTATTTTAACATAAAGAAAACAAAAACGAATTAATATTAATAAAATATTTACGAGGTTTGATATGTGGTGAATTATTGATGCGTATCATCGTAATCATTTGACAAACTGATTCAACTCTTAAGTGCGACTGCTTTAGTAACAGTTCAATATGATTCTTGTAGAATAACAGCATAAACGTTTTGTAAAATATTGGTTTCACATTTGCTAATATTTTGCAAAGCAACGTTATTTGTTTTCTACAATGTATATTTGAAAATATCTTAATAGCAATTCTGTGATAGTAAAGAAGCTTGTAAAGATGGATTATAATTCAAATTGCTTTTAGACACAATTCTACATTACAACTTTGACTTGTGATCCATTTGCCTAATACTTTCTGAGATCGAAATCTTATGTTCATCCATCGTCATATTTTTAATACTTACCATTGTTTTTATTGCAATTCATTGTCATGTGTCCATTAGCATGTTCCTATGCAGTAATTATTTCATTCAAATTCAACTTTTCTTCTGTGTGTAACATTTGAAATGAACACATGACAGAACTTTGTACTTTAGTACTAAATTGTCAATGCTTACGTGTTAATTTAATATTTTGCGTTGTATTCAAATTCATCTGTAAATTGAAATAATTTTGTAAATTAACAACGTAATCCAAATTGTTGCATCATAATCTTCATTTTTTGGCTTTTTGGTTGCACTGAATTAACATTAATTTTATTTTAGGTCAACTGGGTGTACAGACGTTGAACTCAAAGCCAGTTTTTATTTCTACTCCTGAGGCTAATCCAAAGTATGACGACTCGTATATGGGATATTCGGTGACTGTTGGAGATTTTGCTGGTCAGGGTATTCAAGGTGTAGCTGTGGGTGTACCGAGGGGATCTGATTTGAAAGGCTTGGTGAGTTATGATATTTTTTCCGAAATTCTATGCTCTGTAAAGGTTACCGACACAACTTCTCGCTTAAAAGTAACTTTTGCTTCTTTAATTAATTTAGCACAATTTTTCACTAATTTGCAAAATCCCTACGTAATTGTTGTATTTTTGGTTTACTATACATCATTCACACGCAAAATAACTATACAAATTTATTTCACAGGTGGTACTATATACATGGGAGTTACAAAACATAAAGAACATCAGTGGCTCACAAATCGGCGCCTACTTCGGCTACAGTTTGACTTCTGGTGACATTGACGGTGACGGTTTCGATGATGTCATCGTTGGTGCTCCAATGTTCACGAAGACCAAGAGCGATGGATACGAACATGGACGCATCTACGTCATCTACCAGGGCAGAAATCGGGTAAGAATAATACTAATACGAGTCGAAAATGTAATAGATCAACACTTTGATTTCTATGTCATGGGTACCACGAATACATACGTATTGTGATTGTGTTTGTGTTTATGGGTACCACGAATACATACGTATTTCTATTATAATCTTTATTTTTTCTATTCAGATTTCTATCTGACCGGTAATCAAATCTGAGACCGTGTCTTAGACCATGTGTTTAACCGCTGCAAATGAACTTTGCTTTGCAAGGTGGTATAACTCATGTAGTTCAACCAGGGAGATACCACCGCCATTCTCATAATCCTCCGTGAAGCAATTTTTTGTTTCGGTATGGAGAGGCGTGGTTGCCGGCGACAAACGAGGCGAACATCTTAGTCCTCACGGGTAGTAACGCATTTGTGGTCAACTTTGGGTCAATCGTACTTGGGGATGACTACTAGTATCCATGTGCGGCAGTGACCACTTACCATCAGGTGGACTGCATGCTCGTTTGCTACCTTTACACGATAAAAAAAACTATAAACTTTTGGAAGTTACATTCATCGTTTCTTATTTTGTTTTCAGGCATTCTCTATGAACCACGCGCGAACTGGCGAGGTATCGCGAGGCAGATTCGGTTTAGCTGTCACGTCTCTTGGGGACATCAATTATGATGGATTTGGAGGTTAGTCATTTGATTCAAGAAAAAAAGAAATAGTAAATATCTGGTTATCAAGCTAGTATGTATATACGATAAAATACACACACACACACATCTTCACGCCAAATCCCTAACGGGGTAGGCAGAGAGTATTGAGTGCCAAATGGCACGGTTCTGACATACTTGCCTAGCTTCTTCCACTTTCATAACTCTCCTCATACAAACACGCCGATAAAATAAATTATAAAATTCAACAAAACACATGCTTTCGGGTATTAATTCTAATCTTTCTTATGGAACAATACATTTTCGCTTATGTGTGAATAAGTTGCAAACAAATTGCTCTTACATAGCATTTACATTTTTTAATGTAAGTAATGAAGCATAACACAATCTCAGTTAAAGAACATTAAGCAACTACGCCAACATTTGCGAATTTACGCCATATGGTGACGAAAATTATGGCAATTATCTTTTCGTATATGAAGCTAAGCTACCACATTTCCTGGGTTGAGATTAAAATATCGATTTTTGATATTTGCAGATATTGCTGTCGGTGCTCCCTACGGCGGAGAAAATGGTCGAGGTGTGGTCTTCATCTACCACGGCAGTGAGCTGGGTATCGGCGAGAAGTACTCCCAGGCCATCACCGCCGAGGAGATCAGTCCTCAGCTCTCAACCTTCGGCTTCTCTCTTTCTGGTGGAGTGGACCTCGATAACAACAACTATACTGATTTGGCCGTTGGAGCGTATAAGTCGGACAGTGTTGTGTTCTTCAAGTAGGTTCATGTTTAATTCGTAATTTTTTAATGATTTATTATTTTGCTAATTTTTGTATGCTAGGATTTGTTGATTTAGTTCTAATTTATATAACTAATGGTATATATTTACTAATTACTAATGCTACGCATTTACTAATGCTACGCAGTGGAAAGAGATGCTTAATAAGAGCACTTGAATCTGCCATTCATAGACATAAATGTCACCCCAATTATGATTGAAGTATACGTAAAGTTGACTACAGATGTGTACCTATCTCTGAGGACTAAGATGTTCGTCTTGTATGTATGGTACAATCTCTAAAAAACAAAAAATTGTCACAAACCTCTTTAAAGCAATTTCTGTACTTCTTTTCTTAGCAGCAAATTGGTGGTAGTAGATTCGGTTGAACTGAACAAAACCAGTTGAATTTTTCAGTGCAATTAATGACATACCTTCTTGACAAACCCCATTACAAACGATAATATCTCAATCATTTACTATCCAGATCGCGTCCCGTGGTAAAAGTGAGCGCGGACGTAAAGTTCATGGGCGAGAGCAAGCTGATCTCGCTGGACGAGAAGCGCTGCCGGCTCGCCAACGGCACGCGCGTGGCCTGCGCCCAGCTCATGTTCTGCCTCACCTACGACGGCGTCAACGTCGACCAGCAGATCAGTGAGTACTACTAGCTTTGTTGTCCTTACACACACACACACACACACACACACATACATACAAACACACACACACACATATTCACGCCAAATCCCTAACAGGGTAGGCAGAGAGTATCGTGTGCCAAACGGCGCGGTTCTGGCATACTTGCCTAGCTTCCTCCACTTTCATAACTCTCCTCATACAAACACGCCGATTTCGGAGACTCTTGACACCTCTTTGTTGTCCTTTATTGTCTATATACGAATTGTTAACGTTATTAGGTAGTGTTGAAAGTTGCCTGAATTTGTCAGGATGGTCCTATTCATTTTAGACCTATCTGAGATCTTTATTAATTGGCGATATCATACGAGTAAAATGGGAAGTGAAGTTTAATTTTATATTTAGGTCCGAACCTAGTCAGATTATCAGGTTTTATAAACGGAAGTAATACTGTTTAATAGCTTAATTTATTGTATACTCTCAATTTCGATATTAGCTTAGCGATCCAATGATGGATTAAGATTATCCTTTATATACACTCACGACTGGTCTTTCTGAGCCTTTTGTGTCATGGTTTCAAATTGACCTCCTGTTGTGGGTCATCCTGTAATATTCATCCTAGACATTGAAGTTGATATTGCCGTTAAACTTGTCAACTTATATTTCTGTACATTTGGTTGTGTTCCTAAAAAGTTCCTAAAAAGTAGGTAATCCAAAATGGATTAGATATGGTAAACAAATATTGAAATAAAAATCCACCTCAGAATAATGAAAATATTTTCCACAATCGTATTCCACTCGTAATTATAGTGCGGAACAGTAGACGAGATTTAAATAAAAATAGTTTAACAATAAATACATCGAATACCATTGGTTACTCATTGTAATATTAATTGTATGTCACATTATATTTTCTCTTTTCCAAGCGGAAGGATATATTTGCTACTTTGGTGAGTGGCTGCTAACAAGCAGCGAATTGGTTAATCGACCTCAAAATTTTGCGACCACTTGTAGAAAATAATTTCATCATTCACTTTTCAACCAAATGCAATACAACTATTAATTTGAAAAGTAAGAATACTGAAATGATGAAATTATGTTTTGTAAATGTATCACTCAGTAGTGAATCAATGTTAGCATCGTAGTAGTGTGTGAACGTAAACTGTCAATTTTCTTTGCGATCTATAATTTTTTGTGAAATAAGTGTCATTTTCAGCGAATTATTATTTTATTGTATAATTTACTTTTCAGTTATTATAGTCTTATCATGTCATTGCATTTGTAAAAGTATCTTTAATTTTATTTTTGATCTCTATTGTTATTTCGTCGTTTCCTAGTTTACGTTACGTTTAAGTTTTTATTTTTCTACTTCTTTTATCCTTTGATTTATGTTTCATTTAAAAATTCCAGTCATATAATCATTAGCAGCTTTCTCCTGACTGGCATACGTATGTTTTTTCGGCCAATGGAAAACTGTTTATACTGCTTGATTGATGTCATTAGATGAAAATACATTAAGAGTAAAAAAAATAACCATGACTTCATAAATAGATTTCGTGGTGACACTGGACCTGGACTCTAAGCAGAAGAGCAGCAAGAGGATGTTCCTGTTGGAGAGCAGGGAAACAATATATACTACCCATATATTGTTAACACAGCGCCAACAAGAATGCAGAGATGTGTCGGTGTATATTGATGTAAGTTGAAGTACATTAAGTTATTATAGTATGTTAATTATGTAATGTCACAGAAATTCATGACATTACAGTTAAACTAAAAATCGACTAGCCATTTTATTATTAGCGACTAAGAAAATATAGCAGTATCCATGTGTAAGTACTACCATTACCAAAATGCATGTCATGTAGAGATGATTAACATGGTTTCTGCCTGTAACCAAAATTTTAAACAAAATAGACAATAAAAAGCGCCTGTTTTCGTTAAAACTAGTGAGTACGAAGTTGCTTAGCCAAAATAAGAATACTTACCAAAATTTTATAACATTGAAGTATCATCTAAATCAAACAAGAAAACGAACATAATAAAAGATCCGTTAAAATAACACCCGCCAATTTAGATAACATTAAAGTAACATCTAAAGCAAATGACAAACCGAACACAGGAGGAAATCCGCGACAAGCTAACGCCAATCGAAGTGAAGATGACGTACGAGCTCACAACCCAGCCTTCAGGTGACGTGGTGCCGCCAGTACTGGACCGCACCAAGAGCATTGTGCATACCGACTCGCTGAATATACAGAAGAATTGCGGACCGAACAATGTGTGCGTGCCTGATCTTAGGATGTTTGTGTCCACGTAAGTGTTATTTTATTCAAATATTAGATTTACTCTAAAGACTTATAGAGTAGTCTGTTGAGTTGGACAGAAGTTGGTCATACAACTGTAATTAGCGTAACACTTGTGAATGTAGATACAACGATACAAATTAGTAAATATTACAAGCGGTTTTTGTCTGCAGCATGTGCTTGTTAGGGGTTCCCGCTATAACGTCTATTTTTGATATTCATAAGCTAAATTCTTGCAAAATGTGTGTATTAGAAGAATTATTTTAGTTGACTTCGAAGACAAATATTATAAGTAAGCAGGTGAAAGATTTTGTACGTTCTTTATCTACTATTTGCTTATGCCCAACAATAGTAGTTTCCAAAGGGATGTAACTTACAAAAATAATAAATGTAATATGTTGCCAGGTGGTAGAACTCGTTTAGTTCGACCGGGGAGGTACCACCACCACCCTCATAATCCTCCGTGAAGCAATTTATTGTGTTTCGGTTTGGAGAGGGTGGTTGCCGGCTACACTTACAAACGAGGCGAACATCTTAGTCCTCAGGGGTAGCAACGCATCTGTGATCAAACTAAGGTATGATTTAATTGTACTTGGGGATGATTACTGATGTCCATGGGCGGCAGTCACTACTTACCATCAGGTGGACTGCATGTTCGTTTGCTACCTTTACACAATAAAAAAAAAAAAAAAATAAGTGCTTCAATATTTTTAAACGATTGTGTAAAAAAAGTGGAAATGAAAGAGTACTCAAAGCATTTAATTATTCTACTCACAGCCCAAAAATTACACGACAAATAACATTTCTTAATCATACCCAACAGCCCAACAGTAAACTACGTGCTAGGCTCCGGCGAGAACGTGAACATCGACGTGAAAGTAGAGAACGCAGGTGAAGACGCGTTCGAAGCGGCCTACTACCTGGCCCTCCCAGCTGGAGTCACGTACGCGAAGATGGAGCGTCTGGACAAGGACACTGATGCTGCGCCCATCTACTGCTCCACGGAGAGCAAGGGCGCAGGGAATAGTACCCTCAAGTGTGATCTGGGGAACCCTATGGCTAGTGGACAGAAGGTAATAACGAGATTAATTTTGCAGAAACCATTGCAGAAGCTTATCTTCTCAGATTAGTTATTAATGGTGGCGTTGATGACTATACAATTCATGAGGTTACAAGTAATTCTTTTGATTTTAATATCATGTCAAATTCCATAAATTTTGAAACTGAAAATAAGAAATAATTAAAGGAAATAATAATATGACGATAAAATTTACGTTTTCAATAGAAACCCTATGGATATTATTATTTTACGGATAATACGAAACGAAGCCTAATGCTTCGCTCCTAGTTGATCTACACATTTAAATATTTATAAATACGTAATGTGTATCGTACCATCGATACGGCATCAAGTAAAGGAAAGAAAATCGATATCACGGATATTTTGAAGCTTATAGATACTATGGAACCGATAATCATGCAAGGCTACTATAATTTCGAAGGCTCGCGGCCTTTTGCACTGTGTTAATATTATAATTCCACTTATCATCTATTCTAGGTGAATTTTCGTGTGATCCTGGAGGTAGACGCCCGTATGTCGACCCTGGACTTCGACATGGAGACCAACTCCACCAACCCCGAGCAAGGCACCCGCGGGGACAACGTAATGCACATGTCGATCGGTGTTGTCATCACGGCGAAACTCTCCATTATTGGGTAACAAACTACTTATTGTTAATACAAAACAGTTGGATACGTTAAAATTAATGTTATGGCATCTGAAAATGGTAATGAGTCAATAAACTCGTACATAAAAAACATATAGAATTTTACATATAGAAGGGACACTTTAGGTTTATGATAGAATATACGGAGAAATGAAACATTGATTGCTAAAATCCCAACTCTTATTTTGCCGTTGCTGGTTGGGTCAAGTTATATTCATTATCATTACAATCCATAACATCCAAAATGATAAAGATTTAGACTATAGTACATCGAGCTAAGAGGGTATTAGTACACTTTTTACGTTTAAGAAATTATTCTTCTTTTTGCCCTAGTCCGAACATTTAGGAGTCCACTTGATGTTAGGAGTTCGATGCTTCCCACACGCAGTTGTAAAGCTAAACTGGTAGCATTATTTATATTTTTAAACTATTTTTTAGAAGCTAGGCAAGTATGTCAGAACCGTGCCATTTGGCACTCGACACTCTCTGCCTACCCCGTTAGGGATTTGGCGTGAAGATATGTATGTATGTATGTATGTAACTATTTTTTTTTTCGAATTGTGTAGTTGCTGTTGGCCCTTCTGGCCTTAACAGCTTTACCGTGTGTTTTATGGCAAGCCAACTAAGGGCTCAGCCGGGACAGAAGACATGGGCGTGAAGGGAATGGGTGAACTTATACTTCGGTTATTCGCGCCCATATGGGTCCATTCCCGTCTTCAGTGGGATATGAGCTGGCTAATGTCAACCCTTTCCAAGTAAGGGATTCAATTTTAAACCTATTTATAATATTCCAGGACATCAGACCCTCCAGAGTTGCACTACAACGCGTCGCTGTACGAGACGCAGAACCTGAAGGACGACACGAAGCTGGGCCCGCAGGTCATACACAAGTACAACATCAAGAACGAGGGACCCTTCGCCGTGGACGAGGCCGAGATCTACATCATGTGGCCCTATCAGACCCTCACTGGTAAGTTCCAAGATTTAAGAGATTCTAAGAGGTTGTTTTTGATCATTCGAACGTTCATTGTATAGGCCTGTTAACTAAAGCTGGCGCCTTCGAAACTTTCACATTAAACACGTGTAGTGTCTCTAAATAAGCAATATGAGGAGTCTTCAGTCTCTCTTCCTCACACTTCTGAATTTTTAGTAAACTTAGTAATTGTATGTATGTAGATGTACAATTATTTCATTAACATTATTTTCAATTAGTGAATAGTTTAAAAAACTTGAGGTTCATGGCACTTATTACTATTACGTGCCACCTTTAAGTAACAGGACTATTGATTTTATATTTTTTTTCAATTTTATAAATTACTTTCAATGTTAATTATATAAATGATTTTAACTTTTATTCATTATTACTTAGTCGTTCTTTAAAGAAGTAAACACTTCTCAACTAACAGTAACAAATAAAAATAATGCTATGCCAAGGTACCACATTGGGGTAATTTGTGATTAATATATGATTATTTCCATACCCTCTTCCAAAAATTCCACTGCATCATTCCAGGCGAGAACCTGATGTACATGCTGGTGCAGCCGCAGTGGGCGGGCGACGTGCAGTGCAACGTGGCGCGCCAGGTCAACCCCGACAACCTCTTCGTGCAGAACCCCTACGCCTTCATGCTCACTAAGGAGAAGGAAGGTTCGTGTCTTCACTTTACAGTTACAAGTTTTTTTTTATTTTTTATATCGAATAAAGGTAGTAAACGTACATGCAGTCCGTCTGATGGAAAGTGGTCACTGCCGCCTATAGACATCAGTAATCATCCCCATGTAAGATTGACACATACCTGAATTTGACCACAGATACGTTGCTACCCCTGAGCACTAAGATGTTCGCCTCGTGTATAAGTGTAGCCGACAACCACGCCTCTCCAAACCGAAACGCAAGAATTGCTTCAAGGAGGATTATTAGGGTAGTGGGTGCTCGTCCCCGGTGGAACTACACGAGTACTACCACCTGACCTAACAAGTGGTACTATTGGGACCAGCGAGTACCAAGGACTCAGCAAACGAGTTTTTCAAATGTTGGCGGTCATTACTGCATTGCTACTGATGATATCAGTACGTGCGAGTAAATTGGCCTGGCCTTTGTGTAGCGTCATACTGAGTACTACATTCAAATTTTATTATTATGTATATTTAACAAACGAGCAGACAGTCCCGCCAATGGTACGTTGTCACTGTCATGACATTAGTAACACTGACATATATGACCAACTCAAGTACGATTGAATTTTACCACATATGCACTGATACCGATGCGGACTAAGGAAGAGCTTGCGTTAGATTTTCATTCAAAATATTTGAATTATTTTGTCTCATATTCATCACTATCTTTTATTGGTTTTCAGCAATGATCAGCAGCGATCTGTACACAGCTTCTCAAATAAGCGGCAGCAGTGGTTATTATGGACAAAGTAAGTCTTGTAGTGTACAGAATTATTAAAATAAAAACTAAATGCTTAATGATTTGTCATTATTTCCTAAAGTGAATATATATTCTGACATAATTATTTATTTCGCAGAATATTGGGAAATAAATCAATCTTCAAGTGGTGGCCAAGTTGCCGGCCAAACAGGTGGAAGCCAAGGTAGTCGCCAATTCAGTCAAGTTGGAGGAGGGCAATTCAGTCAAGTTGGGGGAGGGCAATTCAGCCAATCTGGTGGACAATTCAGTGGTCAATCTGTGTCTGGTCAAGGCACCGGTCAGTATGGCGTAGCCGGTGGACAATATGGTCAGAGCGGTGGCCAAGGCACTAGTTATTCTTATAACAAAACGTGGTCAAGTTCTGGAGGATTAACAGCGGAAGAACAAGAGGCGATAAGGCGGAATCTTGCTACAATGGCCCAAAATCCCAACTATCAAGGGTCTGCGAACAGAAACTTCAATCAGGGTCAGACCGGCCAAGAAAGCCATATTTATTCCCAAGGAACCCAAGGTACTTACAGCCAAGGAGGACAGAGTACGTTTAGCCAAGGGGGACAAGGTTACCAAGGCGGACAAGTCCAAACCACTTACGTACAAGGAGGACAAGGAAGTCAATATGGTCAAAATAACCAAGGATTCCACAACCAGGGTAGTTACGGTCAAGGCACTTATTACTCCCAAGGTTCTCAGGGTAGCAGCGTAGGCTACGGCCAAGGGGGCTTCGTTCAAGGAAATCAAGGGCAAGGTGGCAAAGTCGTCAGAGTGAAGAACAGGACAATTATCTACGATGAAAACCACAATATCATCTCGCAAACTGAGTCTAGCACGGAGTACGGAGCATTGGGGCATGAAGGAGAAGCTGGGAGCTCATATAACGCGTAAGTTAATGGACAATAATTTGTTATCATTTGTTTTCGTTACCCATCACATAGTTGTTTCAAATCTTCATGAATATATTTTTTAATGATTTTTATGGTTTATGAATAGAATATTATGGCATCTGGTTTTAGTTTCGCTCTTTATAAATGGTATAAAATGATGCCGTTCTTCAATAGATGGTAAGTTACTAACGTCCATGGGTATATGTAAATGATTCTAAATACGATTAGGTTCTAGTTGATAACTACACATTTTGAGTTTAGGTTTAGCTTACAAGTACTCCTCTTGAACTTGATACCTTCTTGGTTGAACCTTACAAGGAATGTGAAAATTTTATTAATTTCCAGTTACCTGAACAACCGAGGAGGAATCAATACGAACAGTCAAGGTTCTGGCCAAGGTTTCGTGCACGGCACATGGTCCACCACGGAGACTGTGAATAAGGATCTCATGAACGCTGGCTCGACCACTTTCCGAGGAGCACCCAGCGTCACTGTCGTTGGAGACGAGGAAGAAGACAAGCTTGAAGGCTTCGGAGTATACGCTGCTCAGAATAACAACGGACAATTCAAATATGGAATCGCTGACGTAACCAACAGTCATGGCAACGCTGGGTCGGTACAAGGTGGAGCCTTCCAGGGTGGCAGTATCCAGGGTGGCGGCGGTGGAGCTTATGAATCTAGGGGAGGAGGTTATTCTTACTCATCCCGATCAGGTAAATTTCAAAAATATTGTAACATTTTTTTAACTTAAAATAAGAATGCTCTTGTCCTCAATCTTTTGTAATCTAACTTAATTTGAGTCATATCTATCGTCAAATACAGTGCGATATTTTAGATTACTGTTATTCGTTGTATGTTTGTTAGTATGCTAGAAAATGCATCTTTCTACCAAAATTCAAATATTGCTTAGGAAGATACCATTTAAATGGAACACTAAGTGATTGAATCATTTTTTGCAGGTGGTTCATCCTACAGTACTCACTCTGGTGGTAGTTATAGCTCATCGTCAGAACAAAGGAGGGAAAGTACCAGAAGACGCCGACAAGATGAGGTATGTGCTTGTTTTGAATATTTTGTTAATAACCAATCGTAGCGAAGTAAATGATCCATTGAAAATTGTAACACCGTAATGATCACAAATTACTTTTTTGCTTTCGCTGGCTTTAAAACAGAGCTATAAAAAGAACAGGAAATCCGAATTTTTGAAGACCGCAGGGAGTTCATGTATTGTGATATGGATGGAGTTTTACACTTAGGCGGAGCAAAAAAATACGATGCATTTAGATCAATACATCTATAACAACCTATGTTCTTAGATCATTGTTGTTAGATCAGTATTGTTGGGCAGTTATTTAAACTTGTTATAGAGAAACTATTTAAATTTTATTTTGTCTGAAACCAATTTGTTCTATAATTTTTTTTCCAGGTGGATCCTCAACTTAAAAACATGTTGGAAAAATGCGAAGAGAAATACAAGTGTGAGGTGGTGACGTGCAGGACTGGTCGTCTGCTGAAGGGTCAGGAAGTGTGGTTGGCGCTACGATCCAGGATAAATGCGTCCGTGTTAAACGAGGTAATGAAGATTTTATTATAGGCTATATAAGATGTTCTATATTTTCAGCCCTATCATTTTTGACAACTTTAATCACATTCATGACACATTCATGTACAGTTTAATGATGTAGAAATGATAAATGAGAGTAAGTTGCTCTCCAGTTCATTAATACTTCGAATAAAACTCACATAGGATTGTAGCGGTACTTTATCTATATAAATATATTATAGTAAAAAACTCGTGAGGGCTTAGATGGTCGCCTTTTGTGTAAGCGTAATCGGCAAATATATCATTTCAACTGAAAGGCAAATTTCTAATAAATAATTACTATGCATCTGAGATAAGTTTTCACTTATGTGGATCTAAACTTTTGAACCACTTACGTGAAAGGCTAAAATTCCCTGCCAGCCAATATTAAGGATTAGCCATGTTCGACATTCTCTCTGAAGATTACACCTAGCGCGGCAGACAAAGCTTACGTATCTGTTATAAACTAGGCTAATTCTTTTGTATCACCTTTTCTTTTAAAGTTATTGCTTATTAAATAAATGTTTTTGGAACGAAGTTCCTTATCACGCGGTATGCTGGCTAAGCGTCACGAAAAATCCTCACGACACTTTTGCTACAGTGCGTAGCGCTCGGAGAGGGGGCAGGCCGAGTGTAGGATTTGACTTATTCGTTCTCTCTCCCTCTCTCTCGACAGTGACAAGCCACGCGACCCGCGCGTCTGCTGTGTATGCGTACATTGTTTTGTCGTGTTCGTGTGTATGTAAAACGAAAAGAACTTCGTTCCAATCGGGTGTCCCACATGTGACACCTCAGACATTTTTTAACATTTCAAATCGATTGCAGATCTCCAAGGACAGGCCGGTGAAGCTATCAACGCTGACAGCAACGCGCGTGTCCCGGCTGCCCATCGTGGGCCGCCCCAGCGACCCGTCGTGGCACACCGCGGAGGCGCACACCGTCGTCACACCACAACTAGAGGCTCTAGAGAGTGGCTCCATCCCCCTGTGGGTCATCATCGTGGCCGCGGTGGTCGGCGCCCTCGTGCTGCTGTTGCTCATCTTCGCGCTCTACAAAGTGAGTGGCTTTGTCGTTTTCGTTTTATCATTGTCATTTGTCATCTTTTGCCATCTTCGTCGTTTTCACAATTATATACCAGGTATAGTCAAGTCTGCTTAAATACGTTTTTGCGTACGTGGTGGTGTATATACATATTATTATAGTGAGTAAATCCGAGATGGATCGGTTTACGTTCGGCGCCACATTCCACGCATACTCTTGTCAATCGTATTAAAGTAGCGTTAGACGCGTCACGTCAATTCACTAATCAAAAATTTACATTACATTAAAGAAAAGTAGAAATGTTTGTTTACATGCTATTTAAGAGAATTATTTTAGGTAAGAAACGAAAGTTTAAATACAATATCAGATTGAATCATCATTAAAATTAATAGTACATCGAATGAAAACAATAACAAGGATGACTACGAAATGCTTGTAGTTGATGAAATTCAGGATTAAATGTTATATTTGTTTAATATTAAGTACCTGCCTATTAACGTAATACATATAAATTATTTGCTTATTTATCAGTTAACTGTATACCACTGAACATACAAAAACGTCTCAAAGCTAATTTTACTATACGCCTGTCCATAAAAAGATCATCAGAATCTGTAAAAGGAGCCATGTCACTTTTGTCTTTGTGATTTTCAGGAATCGTCAAATTTGTATTTTGTGTATTCAGATACTTAAAAATTGATATGGATTTTGTATAAATGATGCAAAATAATAATGGACTTCGAATAATCAAAGTCAGAAGATATCCTACAGAAGTTTGAAATAGATGTGTTGCTATTACTATTAAATTGTAAGGTAGATAAGTCTAAAGCATTATACCATTCATATTAAACACAACAGAAAAGAAATTGCTCATATTAATATGATAAGAAACTGTTAAAGTAGGCAAGGTTGGTTACAATAAACAGAAATCTCAATCAATCAGTACTTTCTTACCTTAAAGAAAGGTAAGATTTAGAGACGTCAGCGACAAAACACTACCATCGAATATGGCGTTTAAGATCCAAGTAAGAAATTTGGATGAAGGAATTATGCCAATATTTAACACAAGGAACTAATAGATACTGGATCGGTTTTAACAAAAATATTTTAAGATAAAGCTATTTTTATGACCAGTAACAATATTAAATGATTTAATAATATCAGAAAAACTTTACATAAAGTTTTTAAAGCTGAAGTAGCAACTATAAAACCAAATAATGATCAGATTAATGTAAGGATTTAAGGTGAAGGTTATAAGGAACGAATTAGGGTTGCTTGCGGAATCGATTTACCTTTGTGGGGCTCATCTATGCATGTTAAATCTAAAAAGGTTCTAAATTTTAATGATACTGGGATGATGCAACGCATCAGGGTTGGTGGCAATATTGTCCATGCAGAGGTAAATAGGCGAAAAAACTTTCTATGTCTGGAACATTTGTGTCTTCACAATGCGATGCTTAGAGATATAATATGGTGATCTTGGTGACGGTTTAATATGAGTCAACTACTCGAATTTACATAAACCCCTAAATTAAGTAAATTAACTGCACTAAAGGTTAATAATCTATATATTTATATATGTACAGTTTTTGTATTATGTTTATATTATTGTGTATAATATGTATTCGTATCCTAATCCCGAGAGGTTACGGTGTCGCTTACTAAATTAATATATTTGTTAATTCCTCCCAGGGCGGTTTCTTCAGGCGCAACCGCCCCTCCCGGACCGGCTGACACCACCTAACCCTAACCCCCAAACGAGATTTAGTAGCACCATTCGGCCCCAAAGCAAAATTTAAATGTATAAACCACTAACATAATTGCAGTGCGGATTCTTCAAGCGCAACCGGCCGTCCGACCACGCGGAGAGACAGCCCCTCAACGGCCGCGACGAGCACCTCTGATATCCGCCCGCGCTGGCGCCCGCCAGCGACGCCGCCGCCACTGACGTCACCACCGACGTCACCAGTGACGTCAGCACCAGCGCCTCCACCGACGCCGCCAGTGACGTCACCAGCCGCGACTCCACCAGCATCGATAGGTACTGATGGTGTCGTTCTCGTCAATCAGTATTGTTGATCTTCGAATTGTGGTGTTGTCTTTGTCTCATTTGTGACTTTATCGAGGTGTGTGTTACCATGGCTGGTAGGTGTTAGTGTTTCGGTCATGGCTAATCAGTGGGGTCTTACATCACCATCATTCATATTCTAGATCCTGGAGTGCTATGTATAATGCAGACGCAGACTTAGAACGTAGGTAATATCATTATCATGCTCATCTTTGTCTTTGATTTGCAACGATATTATATATGTCTAGATGGATCGCAACCTATTATTGACACACTCTTTAGAAACCATTTTAAATAACAAAATGTGCACATTATCAGGTACAGGAATTAATAAAACAAAAATATATAGTTTTAACTAAAATGATACATTTACCCTATGGAATTTCACGCAATTTAAAAATCTTAAGAAAATTAATGGTGACTCGAATAATTTGAATTTGTATTTTTTTGTGTCTTGGGTGATCTAGACATATTAATATCTTTATTCCATTATTTGTCGGGGTGAATTGTGAAAGTTACGTGGTGTTGGTGCTATTTTTGGTCATTCATTTCGTGGAATCTTTGATACATCAATGTGGTGTCGTTTCGGTGCGAAGCTGAATGTATTTATTGGTGCGCTCGTCGCCAAGATGGCGGACGCTAATCACAAAATGGCGGTTAAAGCCATTTTATAATTTGTACAGAGGACGATCGACGTAACTAGCTTTATTTAATTTCGTACAGTATTTGTATTATAAAACATTTCACATTCTATACATTTCGTTTATATCGCGATCGTCCTTTGTTACAATATTTATAACAGTACTCTATGAACAGTATCTTTGTTCAAAATTGTTCGTAGGGTACTTAGTTTCACTTTTGTATTAAAGTGCTTTCTCCATTTGTATATATCTGTCACGACGCAAAGTTATAAAGAGCCTCATGAGATTTCGAACATCTTTACAACTATATTATTGAAAAGTTTTAGACATTTTTTGTTGTCAAAAATGTTTTAAGACTAAAAGATCTTGAGAAAAACTATATTATATATTATACATTACTAGTCACGATAAAGAAATAAATAAAAATAAAAAAAACACGTCGGAAAGCCATAATAGTGAAAAAAAAGAAAAAAAATATAAATGTAGCGACGTTGTCGACGTGTGATAGTGTCTTGGATGAGTGTTGTTGAAAAATGTGATCTATGTTAATGATAATTAGGTTTACATTACTAAACGAGGTAGATAACATCATAATTTAATATGGAGCTGTAAGAATGATCGAGTACTAATAAAAGATGCGATGCGCCTACTAATTGAATTACTAGATCTATACATATATTATTATGAATCTTCAATTTTAGAAGGCATTTATAACGTAGGATCTTCGTTTATGTAGAAAAATCTCAGAAAATGTAGGATTTTTTCCGTTTCATAGACGAATAAATTGTATTAGTCTTTGATATCAGATATATCTAAGAATATTTAAGGAGCGTCATATCAATAAGCAATCACATTTTAAATGAAGTTTGTAATACGCACATGTGTGTTTGTTTGTAAGATGAGTCATATCAAGGAACTAGCAATTGTACATATTAATTAGTGCCTTAAACATATTATATTAGGGAAACTTTTTAAATATTTACACAGAGTATAAACAATCGCGTCAATAAAGAAACGATGTATAAATGGCGACCGCTTTTAAAATATTTCAGTTCTTCCAAAAATTATGCAAGCTTCTATTTTGAAAACAAATAACTTATTTTTCATCTTCATACAAGTATCGAAATAATGTTATACATAATTTATATAAAGTATAATTTGTAATTATACTGAATGTAAAATACGATTTATTTCCCATTGTTAACTTGCACGCACTATTTATACGTGTGTACTGATTCATAAATTGTATCGTTATTAAGAAATTTAAAGAGATATTTGGGATTTTGTAAAACATAAAAATGAATACAAAATATTTGATATATTAAAAGCGGTCTTCATATTTCAGGCTTTATTTACAAGATTGTAGTTAGAAACATTTTACAGTGCTTATAAATTTTGATCACGTTATGTATAGGTATGTTATGTATAGGTATATTTCAATGTAATTATACATCACGAACAAAGGATGGTCGAAATCAGGAGATAAACATTTTAATGTTTAGTTAATGTAAAATTTGAAATAATTTGAAATTAATTATAACCATATCTTCAATGTTTTGCCATCTATAATTAAGCAAAAAATAACTAATAAATAGCTTTAGTATATTCAAAGCAGCTTATACTAAAATATGATTCAAAGTTTGTAAGCACTATTTTAGAGTAGTTATACGCTTTTTAGAAAGTTTTGTATGGAAATGAAAATAGAGCCTCACATATGTGCCTTCTGAATACTGCCAGTTACTAATTAAATATTAATGTAAATATTTTTAGAATATTGTTTTTTATTATTTTATTTTGATTTATGTAGCATTTTTTCACAGAATTTAATAATTTTGAATAAAAAAAGTCTTGGTTAATTGTAATACGTTTTGACATAATTTATAACAGATTTTATACCGAAATTATACATCTTGTAAATAACAACTTTATGAAAAAGTACAATCTATAAAAATGTAGCCGCCCAAAAAGTACTTAAATATTTTGTAAGTGATCGATAAAATAAAATTGTTATTATCTGTACAAAACACGATCTCGGCTAGTTTAGGCAAAATAGGAGTTTAGTTATTTGGGCAAGCTAAAGTCAAAAACCCATAAATTTTCTAAAATTCTGTGAAAAAATGTTATTAAAAAGAAAATTATTAATTAGCGCTAGCAACGCCATTGTTACTTTTTATTTTTAATAATTATTTATTTGACGTAATTATATTAATAAGGATTCCGCTTCTACTTATAAGGTTTATGAAAGGACTAAATCTGGATGCCATATAATACTGAATGTAAAACATATTGTAATAATTTTGGTTGTCTGTCTGGGTAACATGCATTTACCAAAAAATATAAAATTGTAATAAAATTTTTGTTTTTTATTTAAATGTTGACTTTTATTTGTTAGGTTCCCCCGTACCTTTGATATTGTGATTTAATCATTTTATGTTTTTGTCATTGCATGTATCAGAGAAATACGAAACAATTATGTCCAGCGGCAATAAAACACAAACAGAATTTTAAATTTACGAGAAAACGAAAAAAAATAATTATATAATTATATATTCTTTTTTGAAATCGGCGTGTTTGTCATGAGGAGAATTATGAAAGTGGAATAAGCTAGGCAAGTATGCCAGAACCGTGCCGTATAGCTGTCGATACTCTCTGCCTACCCCATTAGGGATTTGGCGTGAAGACGTGTGTGTGTATTCTATAATATCACTCACTAATCACTTAAACTGGATTCTATATTACAAACAGGTACCTGATAAAGGCACTATAACGCATAAATATTTCAAACAAACTATAATTTTTGCCTCCCTCGTATGATTAAATATCATGAGATATCCTTTCCTGAGTATCACAACCTTGGAGTTTAAATATGAAAAAATATAGACCAGCTCCTAAAGCTCACTACTAACTTATCACAAGCTAACACTCCTCGAGATAGAATAGCGAAAAATTGATAAGGGCATTGTTCAATTACAATCTATGATGTTTGCGGCCGTCCAGTTCCTTGTTTAAATTGGCTACGCAGATAACCCGGCAATGCCCGTTACGCCCGATTAAATTAACTCTTGGCGTAGCGTCAACAAAAAAGTCAAGAAATGAGCTTTTTTAATAGCACAAAGCTAACAAACTACTACACACATGCCATTGCATGTGTGTACCTGAATACCTGATGGCAAATAATCAGCGCCGCTCGTGGACTCATGCGTTGTTACCAGCGACTGATCAAGAGTTCTGACCGCCCTAGGCTAATTATGAGGACACGCTCCCGCCAGGTGTGTTACGGTCGG
>DWNR01000008.1:0-36737 GCA_018250455.1 Polygonus leo | reverse complement strand
TTGCTAAAATCTAACAGTGCTAATACCGTAACTTGCTTTTTATCCATTCCCATGCGAATATCATCAGTGATTTTCAGTGATCAATTTAATATAGAGGTAACATAGCTATTGTATATAATAACATTGATTGGCGTATCATTATATATTTTGTTTTGAGGTCAACTTGCAGCGCACATTTTCTTCAAGTTGCAGTGCATCTGTGATCAATTTTAGGTGCGTCTCGTGCGAAGACAATTGAGCATCGCAATAAGGAGGACACTGGAGCTTTACTTTAAGAAACCTGAGGTTTCCTTTTCGACAGGTAAGTAATATAAGGCAGATTTAGTTCAATATGCTATTCAGAGTTAATTACAGATTTCATAGTTGATGGAGGGTAAGAAGCAGAGTATGCCTGTGTATATTAAATAAAAAATATACCTTATTGGGGTGGGGTTCAGCGTTCTGTGCTTGTGTGTAGACGTTGTAGTGGGTGACGACGCCGTTGGGCTGCGCGGGGGGCCTCCATGACACCAGGATCGATTCGGGGCCCATCACCAGGGCTTTGACGGCGCGGGGGGCTTCGGGTACTATAATGGAAAGAAAACATGACGATGTATTATGCAAAAAAATCTAGTATTCAAAAACCTACACATTTTATTTTTGAAAAGTGGATTTAAGTTATCTGTTTTTAAACAATTAAAGTATATCATCATAATATGTATCAAAGTATTTTTTTTTATTATTCACCCTACTTAACTACTTTCTACTTGATATTTTATAAACATCTGGAATAAACTTATATAAAGTAATTGTAACGAAAGATTAATAATTATCAAATAATAAATAGTATGCTTGAATATATGGTACGAAAAGAAATAACTAAAAGAAAAAATATGTTTACCATCTTGTTCGGTTTGACAGTGAATGGGAGCAGATCGAACGCCATCGCCTCCGTTGGTGGTCGCGAGCACTTCCATCGAGTAGTTGGTGAATTTCTTGAGTCCGTGGAGAATAGTTTCGCTGCTGGCCGTGATCTTGGTGTCCTTGGTCTTCTCATCTTTAATAATAAAATATATGGTGGTGTTATATAGAAGGACATGTATAGAATGTAGTTTTGAATAAATTGGTAGTTTTTTTCAATATAAAGCTCCAGCTGACAATGTTGAAAGTTTGCTGCAATAATAATATTTGGGTAGTTTTACAGATTTGCGAAAGTGTCGAAACATCAAAGGAAATAATTTATTTGTAGCGTCCAGTGCCAATTTATAACATTTTTAGGAATCAAGGTGAAATTATGAAGAGGTATTGAAACTATGACACGTCCTGCGCCGAACTTTGGTAACGCTTTCGTTTTTATATAATAAGTAAATACTTTTCATATGAGATTTTTATCAGGCTATTTGGCTACCTTGAAAAAAATATGTAACAATGGACACTCACCATACCAGGTCTCGCTGGGACCGTAGATAACCTTGTACGCTTTGATGAGTCCGTTAGCGGCGGCGAGAGGGGGGGAGACCCAGGATACACGAATGGTCTGAGCGGTGAGAGTGGTGCAGAGAACGTCCTGTGGCGGAGCGGACGGCGCGCCCTCGGCGGTGTACGCGCGCACCTCGCTAGATACCGGTCCGGAGCCCATCTTGTTGAACGCTTGCACTACGATCGCGTATTGGGTGTATGTCCTGTATTGTTATTACTCTATTATAGCAAGATATACGATTTCGAATAAAAGTGGGTTGAAAAAGGCATTCTATTCATAAATTTATTCATTTATATTGGTTATTTTCATGGTTGCACAAAAAGTAAAAAATATGAACTGTCACGAGACGCCTGGCAAACGTGAAACATCGAAGCTATTTTGTTCAGAAAATATGCATAAAAAAATGGTTTTGTTCACCCATCTCATCGGCACACCACACAATACTGTTAAATATAATTTTAGCAGTTTCGTTTTAAAAACATGCGAAGTACAACGCTATGAAGTTTTCTCACTCGGCGCATTAGATGTATCACAGAAAAGAAGGTTTGGAAAATACATTACATTAGAAAATGACTTAACTAAATATAAAGTTATATTTTGCTCTTACTTGAGGTTTAAGATATCCAGATGGTGTTCCTTTCCAGATTCCTTGGAGATGTCAACGGTTTCAAATACGAAAGATTTGTTGCTTGAAGCCAGTTTGTAGCCAACATAGTATCTGTAAATAATTAACGATCCAAATGTAAGTGAAATTAAAAAGGAATGGAAGAAAACATAGACGCATTATGTTTTCAAGCAATTTATACCCTTGAAGTTCGCCATTCCAGTCCTGGGGTTGGGGAGGCTTCCAGGTCACTCGGAGTGTGTGTTTGTCGACAGCATCAGCTTTAACGTCTTGGGGCATGCCAGTGGGGGCTTCTTCGGCGGTGATGATGGTGACGGTTTCAGATGGCTCAGAGGTTCCAAGTTCATTTTCGGCGACGATCCTGATATGGTAGGCAGTAGCGGGGCGCAGGCTGAATACTCCGGCTTCAGTGGCATCTCCTGGTACTAAGACCCTAAAATCACGTATCATAATCAATATAATTAGTACTTGCAGTGGATTAAACTTACAACAGATCATTCACCAGAAAACTGTATTGAAAATAGGGTTAAAAGTCAATAATATTATTACCTGTCAATATCCTTCTCCCAGTTGCCCTTAGCGCGTTTGTATTCAATGAGGAACTTCTTGATTGGCGAGTTACCATCATAAGGAGCAGCCCACGACAGCTGAACAGTCCTTCCAGATTTGTCCAAAACTTTCAAGCCGTATGGGGCTTCGGGTACCTCTGAAAACGTAACAGTTGTGAAAATTAACTGCAACTAGATTTAATTTATACTATTAATGGAATTATATAACATTCGCCAGATGGTAAAACTCGTATAGTTCGCCCGGGGCGTACAACACCATCCTCATAATCCTCCATAAAACAACTCTTGCTCTCGTTCGTCTTTAACTTCAAGTTCTCGGATTTGGAGATACGTGGTTGCCATCTATATTTACACACAAGACTTAGTTCACAGGTGTAGCAACGCATCTTTTGTCAACCTCTTGTACGATTCAGTCGCACTTGGGTTGGTAGCAAATATTCATATGCGGCAGTGACCGCTTACTATCAGATGGACTACATGTTAATTTGCCAACTGTAACTGATAAAAAAATCCTAATGTTACAGTACCTTGAATGATCATGTTGATGCTAGTGTCGTCAGAGCCGAAAGCGTTGGTGGCGACGCAAGTGAAGAGGGCGCTGTCAGATCGTTCGGTCCTTCGGATGCTGAGGTCGGATACGACTCCACCGGGCAGGATTTCTTCGCGGATGGTGTAACGTGGGTCCGATTTGGGTTCAAGTCGTTTGTTGTTCATGTTCCAGATGATTCCAATTGGCTGTCAACAAATTATGTGTAGCTCTAACATTCTATTATATTACAAATTCTAAGTATTGTCGCAGTTGCAGTTATAAGCTACCCATGGAGAATAGGCACCTACTTGCTTAGTTTATCACGACTGTATCACTACAATCTTATGCTAAGCAATATAAAAAGAAGAGATATTTTGTTAAATATAGAAGATATTGTACGTTCATACCTTTTCACCCTTAGCTTGGCATTGCAGAACGGCAGGTTCGCTACGGCGAGCAGTTTGGTTACGCATCTTAATTTCGAACTGGGGAGGAGCTACAAAGACACATTTATCGTATTAATATTTTAATCAAGATATAGACAAAACAGTTAAATGCAGAGATTTTAAATCCTTTACACAGAATTGGGATCATAAAGGATTGTGATGAAGAATAAATGTGTTTTACCTTGTACACTGATAAGGATTACAGCAGACAGTCCAGATCCAATTCCATTAACGGCTTCGCACAAGTAGTATCCCTCATTCGTCTTTTGGATGTTCGCAATAGTAAGAGTTCCATCTTCCACTTTCACATTAGGATTGTTAGGCTTAAGGTCTTTGTAATCGCCAGGCGTATCCCCTAAAATAATAATAATTAGGCATGTAGTACTTCATCATAAGTGGTTTTATTTTGACTGACAAAAAAATTACATGCGCTTGCATGTAAAACAATTAAGACAAAACATGAAAAATAAAATTGATTTATTGTTTATTGATAGGTTGTATTGTTGTATGAGTAGAGTATTTTAACCGACTTTCATTATTTAAGAATTTTACAGGACGTTTTTATCACGGAGATGTAACGGTGTAAAAAAAGTCAGTTACATACAATCTAAACAATCTTTACCTTTTTAGAAGTAACTAATTATTTTAAATAATAACTTCTACCTATTTAGTTAATGTTTAAATTTTTAATCAAATGAAAAACAATAATATTATGTTACCTTCAGCCCTCTTCCATGTCACTTGAGGCTTGGGGAAGCCATCGGCCTTACATTCAACCTTGGCATCAGAGCCTTGAGCAAAAGCCTTATCAGTGGGTTCCAGAATCCAACGAGGAGGAACTAAAATATCACCAGTTTATTAGATAATGCATTATTTTTATTGTTGTAATGATGAAATTTCTAAATGTGAATGTATTTTTTCATATTATTTGTGGAATTCAATCTTTTCTGACTTTTTAAGAGTGATTAGTAAATATTTATTCAGACAATGAACTGTAACTTTTACTTTCATTGTAAGCGGTTTTACTTATAATTAATAAAGGTCATAATTAATAAAGATGAAATTAAGAGTGGCTATAGTAATAATAGTAATAATTCGCCGCGTTGCTTCAGTAACATATCGTGGTAGAAATTAATTTTTTAAGAAGAATAATATTAACTTATACTAATATATTTTTTATAGTCAATCTAAAATCCCATTAAATTTTTTCAAGGACACAATATTGTTTGTTATTAAAAGTTATCGTTCTTTAAAATTGTATTTTTGTAGATAACACGTTACTGAAGCAAAGGGTTAAATTTATATAAAGTATCTGTCATTTTGAATATTTGGTATAGAGTTTATCGACAAGTAGGTTAGTGTACCTGAACTATATCTAAAACCACTTACAATGGAATTCGTTAATCTTTATTTTTATGGGTCCATACTATGAATAAGTAATACCATTAAATCGGAACAGTAGTTTCTGATTGTGGACACCTTTATGAATATTTAACATTATAGCAATATTTTTTTATTTTACTCTTTTTACTTTTTCATTCTATTATATTGTAAGAAATAAATGTCACGTATGATTTTGGACTTATACATTTCAATAATACGAAAGGATAATATTAGATTTTTTTTAAATTTTATATTAAAAATGAAAAAAAAGAAGTTAAATAGGTTAACTAAATTTCTTACCAAAACTTTTAAATATTTACAAAAATAACGATAATTAAATTGAATATTGACAATTTACTTTGAATCAATCGACATGAAAATTCATAAAAATTAAGTTTAATGACTATAATATTATCCTTTTTGTATCAAGAAGTTTTATGGAATTGAACTGTAATTTATAATATTCTTTGCTTAGACATGTTATATTTTAAACTTAAAATATAACTAAATGATAATAATGAATACATTTTATAAATATATTTTATATGTACAGTTTTATATGAATAATAATTACAGTTCAATTTATTTGTAAAGCTCCTATAACGTTGATGGGATGTGGGTAATATTATGAATGATTCTATTATGCACAACAGTAGCATGGTATGTTATGTTTTCTTTATATGATTATGGAAATATACATTTAAACAGAAATTACATTAATATGATTGGCGAAGCCAACGCTATAGAAGCTTTTGTATTTATTTCTATGTATTTAGCAACGAAAATTTTCAAGCACATCTAGCTACAAAACAAAAAAATAAAGGTCAAAAATTATAAAAAACCAAAACCAAACAAAGCATAAAGCCGGGAATGCACATTAATAATCCCTACACCAAAACTGGTTGTGATAATGTTAAGGAATTACATGGCAATATAGTAAGAGAGTATTTTTAAAACAACATTATCTCAACGAGCTCGTTAGTAAGGCAAGCTTCAAAGCACTCAAAAAAGTCAAATGCAAATTATTAAACAAACATAAATACAGACAGGATCCCGGGAGACGGAGGGAGTCGGAGGGTAATGCGGGGAAGGAGAGAAGAAGAAATGGTTTCGTCGATGATAGCCGCAGCCGGTTCCTACGAACGACATTCATTAACTAATAATCCTCCCCTGTTACTAACACAATGCATTACCGTGGTTACTGTTAAAAAATGATACGATATTATATGATACTGATTCATGGATAAGAACTACAATTCTAAATTGTAGTCTATAAATTTTGTTGTAATATCTTGTCGTCATCAATAATTTCAAGATCCGGATTTTAAGCTCACAATAATGTATCTACGCAAAGCTCCTCCGTGCTAGGATTAAAAGGTTACATTTGTGAGTATACAGGTACCGTGAACTTCTAATGCGGTCGAATAGTTGGAGAAGCCGGCGGCATTGCGCGCATGACATACGTATGTTCCGCTGTGCGACCATCCCGCTGGGTCTATCAAGAGCAATGAAGCTCTGCGAGCTATTTTAGTTGCCGTGACGCCGGCTTTCTCCTTCAAAGGTTGCCCATCGAAGTACCATTGAATGTCTAAGGGCAGATCGCCTTCCGAAATCAGACATGTGACCTGAGTCGCTTGGCCCGCATACAGCGGGCTTTCGAACGAAAACGGAACTATGCGAGGTAGTACTGGAAACAACCATAGAAAATCGGGTTAGATCGATCGTCGGCAAGCGATGTTAGCGACTAGTGAGAGTAAAGGAAAGTGGTGAGCGTGAATCGATTGAGTCGCCTTCGGTGCTGCGTTGTGATGTTAGTCCCCGATATTAGGAATTATTTTCATTACAGTATAAGAAGAATAACGTGCCATTGACGACGAGGGTCGCTACATGCTCGGCACGGCCCGCTGCGTTCTGCACGATACACGTGTAGTTCCCCTGGTGGTTGGCGCTCACGGAATTTATTGTGAGCACGGACGCTCGAGGGCTCAGCGGAGTCGTCATGATGTCTCGATGGAGACTCGAGTCTATGGTTTCGCTGCTGAACGTCCACGATATATCGAGCGGCAAGTCGCCCTTGGTGGCGACACAGTTGACTACTACGGCGTCGCCGGGGTTGGACGGCACCTCCCCGAAACTGAACGGCACTATCAGGGGCGGAACTGGGACAATAAAAAATTTATGAAGCGTAAAACGATGTTAAAACAGATAATGAGAGATTGGAAGCGAAAATGACAAGACTGATATCATATCGCACCCTTTACTACCAGTTCGGTAGAATGAGAAACGACACCGCCGGCGTTGCTTGCTGTACAGTTATAAACGCCGGCGTGCTTCGCATCTACTGACTCGATAGTAAGCACGCTGCTTCTTCTGTCGATGTTACTGACTCGAGCTCCGGGGATGGCGTTGACTGATTTATTATTTATAGTCCATTCGATACGGACTGGTTGATCACCGTGCGTTATTATGCATTGAAGAGCAAAATAGTCGCCTAGAAATGCCGGTTCCGGACCGGAAGCGAAAGGTGCTATCTTGGGAGGAACTGAAACAAATATTATCTAAAATGACAAAATAATATGATTCTACCATCTATATAACGACTAACCGTAGACCACTAATTCCGAGGAGTGTGTAGATCGTCCTGCGCGATTTTCACCGACGCATGTATAGGAACCAGCGTGTTTTGCGTCGACAGATTCAATGATAAGTAAACTACTTCTTTTAGAGTTACTCATTGAATAGTCACTGTTTCTTTGTGATATTAAGTGCCCATTAAACATCCACGTGATCGTAAGCGGAAGATCACCGAGATTTACAGTACACGATGCCTGTAAATATTCTCCAACGTTTGCTGGTTTTTCGCCGAACGCGAACGGCAGAATGTTTGGGGGGACTGGAAAGATCGGTACATAAAAGAACGATGTTTAAATAATATTAAATAAAATTTGATAAGAAATCTACTAAAACGTACGTATATACAATTCACAGAGTGTTTGTGTAAATTGCCTAAATAATTAAGCACCGTTAATAATTAAGGAGGAAGTGTGAGAATGGATCCCGGCTTCATTTTCCGCGACACAGGTGTAATTTCCAGCATGCGTGTGCGCTACCGAACCGATACTAAGGATAGCACTTCTTTCGCCTATATTAAACACAGTCACTCCGGATCTCGGTTTAATTGGTTCGTCGTCAAAAAGCCACCGAAGTTGTAATGGGTGATCGCCTTCAATTACCGAACAAGCCGCAGTTATGACTTGTCCAGAATTTATAGCGACTTCTCCGAACGAGAATTGTTGGACCACAGGAGGAACTAAACAGAAAGCAAGCATCATCCGGTTAATAGGTTACGGTACCAATAACGTTGAGCGTAGCTGTGTGATTCACGATTCCAGCCTTATTCATCGCTGTACATGTATAATTGCCACTATTGGATCCTGAAGCCGTCGGAATGTCTAATACGGAGACGCGTTCATTTAATTTTGTGGTGGTTACGCCCATTTTTCTTGTTACAGTTTCGCCTTGAAAGCTCCAAGATATATTAAGCGGCAGGTCGCCTTTAGGTACGTGACAGTCTAGATGTACAGATTCTCCAGAGAATACGGCTTCGTCCAATTCAAACGGTTTGATGTGGGGGATAACTAGCAAAGAAAATTGGTATAATGTTAGTGATATAAATATGAACAAGCTTTACATAACATGTAACTAGGTATACCCTTAACATGAAGAGTAGTGGAGTATCTGTCTTCCCCAGCTTTATTTCTTGCTATACATGTGTAATTCCCACTGTGGGCGCCCGTGACAGAAGCGATAGTTAAGAAGGATGTTTGTTCGGCTATCTTCATTGTTTTAATTCCAGAATGGGTCGATAAATCTTGTCCTTCAAACGTCCAAGAAATGGACACTGGTCGATCTCCTTTGGTGACATGGCATGTCATTTGAACGGATTCCCCGTAGTATATAGATTCTTCGATCTCGAAAGGCAGTATATGGGGTAGAACTGATTAAAAACGAAAAATAATTCTAACAATCAATCTAAACGTGCACAATATTTCTATGGAGGCCATAGATCTAAAAGAAATGTTACAATTTCTAATTGACGTAGGGGCGCATCGAGTACCGTGAATGTTGACGATTGCAGAGTGGTGAGTGCGGCCTGCACGGTTACTAGCAGTGCACGTGTAGTTGCCGCTGTGCTGGCCCATTGCCGTTGGTATGCTAAGAACAGACGCTTTTTCCCCTAGCTTTGTCGTTGTGACACCCATATTGTTATGATAAGGAATCTCAGATCCCTGAAAACTCCACGAAATTTGAAGAGGTCGGTCTCCTTTTGATACGTGGCATGTAAGGTGTACTGACTCCCCGGCGAAAATAGATTCTTCGACTTCGAACGGGATAATATATGGAACCACTTGACAAAACAAAATAAAGCATAGGTAATAACAACGTAGGTTTCTACAAGATAGTAATAATAATTGCTAGTAAGACCTAACAGATATTATGTGATTATTATGTACCGATAATTTTAAGAATAGTAGTGTAAGACGCTACTCCGGCGCGATTTTTGGCTATGCATGTGTAGTTTCCACTGTGGGCGCCCGTGACCGACGGTATCACCAATACTGAAGATCTTTCGCCCACCTTCGAGAATGTTCCTAGCTCACGCGATAGCAAATGCCCGTTAAATTCCCAGTTTATTTCTATAGGAACATCTCCTTTTGATATATGGCACATCATTTGTACTGATTCTCCCGAAAATAAGGCTTGATCGACGTCGAACGGCAATATGTTCGGTGTTACTGCGATAAACAAATGAATCGTACGAGAGGATTAAAATAAACAAAAGAAACAAGCTTACGTTGCTGGTAGATATGCAAGCAGAACTCATGCTGATTCTGCTAACATATCCTTTAGCATCGAAAGATGGTGACGAACATAAAAACGATGATATAATGAGTAAATGAAACTGACCATGAACATTAAGGACAGTGGAATGATTAGTGGATCCGGCACTGTTCTTGGCAATGCAGGTGTAATTGCCACTGTGAGCAGCGCTAGCCGCGGCGATGGAAAGAAATGAGGTACGAGAAGTCATTTTGGTAGTCATTATGCCAAGATGTGATGACGTATTTTCATATCCATGGAAGGACCACTTGATATCGAGAGGCAGGTCGCCCTTTGAGACGTGACAGTTGAGCTGGACTGTCTCACCGGCGAACACCGATTCGTCCGCTTCAAAGGGTACGATGTATGGCAATACTGTTAATTCAGAAAGCCCAAATTATTACTGAGGCAAGCGTGCAGCGTGCGGCAGAGGCATGGGATATGAAGGGGGTATGGGAGGTACCATGAACATTGACAAAGGTAGAGTGGACGGCCAGCCCGGCGTGGTTGCCAGCGTGGCACGAGTATTCGCCGCTGTGGCTGGCAGTTGCAAGAGAAATCGTTAACAATGACGTCCGCTGCCCAATCTTCGTTGTTGTAATTCCTTGGTGAGAAGATAGCTCCTCTCCGTGAAAACTCCACGTGATAGTGAGAGGCACGTCGCCTTTGGATACGTGGCAATTCAATTGCACCGATTCCCCAGCAAAAACTGGCTCCTCGGCCTCAAATGGAACGATGTGTGGAGGAACTGGTGAAGGAAAGCAAAAAAAAGTAAACGAAAAATAACTCATGAAACAAAAGTATGTATTTAAGTGTACCCTGAACATTTAGCGTAGCCGTGTGGTTTGTGCTGGCTACAATATTAGAAGCTGAGCACGTATAATTTCCTGAATGTTTTTCTGTTACAGATGGGATAGCCAATATTGAGCTTCTGTCACCCATTTTTGTGATTATAACAGCGTCAGTTTTTTCAATAGGTCGATCACGAAAAGACCATGTAAGTTTAATTGGCATGTCTCCCTTTGAAACATGGCACATGGCTTGAATGCTTTCTCCATAAAATACAGCTTCATCGAATTCAAAAGAGGATATTATGGGAGCAACTGCAAAAATTGCGCATTTATTAAATAGTGAACTGTGATTTCTACGGGTTCATTTGGGAAATAACACAAACATGAAAAGCGGACACTATTCAACCGTGAGCGTATACCCTTCACATTGAGCGTTGCGGAGTGGCTATCTTTGGCGACAACATTGGAGGCGGTGCACGTATAATTGCCAGAATGTTCGGCTGTGACAGTAGGTATTATAAGAGCTGAACCCCTGTCCCCAACATTCATTATGTTCAACCCAGCGAGTGAACTCACATCTCCTCCACTGAAACTCCACTTGAAGGTTAAAGGTTTGTCTCCCTTTGGAATAGTGCACATTACTTGTACTCCTTCACCATAAAAAACTGATTCGTCGAATTCAAAAGGAGCTATAACTGGTGCCACTGAAATTAACGTTTACTCATAGCTTAACATAAACCCGAATATCTATTTATTGTTTACTCAATTTTATATTAGGGTTTAATTTTATGACCCGCCAAAGTTACCAAGGATAGGATTTGGGGTTAATAACATAAGGCACGCTAACATTTCTAAACTACCAAGCAGTGGATCTATAGGAGGATGTACCGTTGACGTATAGCTGAGCAGTGTGATTCATGGAACCAGCTTGATTTTTTACAACGCAAGTATAATTTCCTTGATTTTGATGGCTAACGGATTCAATACTCAGTTGACTTGCACGTTTACTGTTCAGGAAGGATATTCCAATATCACCAGAATTAACTTTGTTTCCGTTGAAGTACCAGTCTATTTTTAAAGGTTGATCGCCCTTACTGACTGCACATGTTACCAAAACCATTTCTTGGGCATTTACGGGTTCTTCTCCAAATTCAAATGATGTTATTTGCGGAGGGACTGTAGCAAGAGGTATAAGCAAATAAACATATAAAATGACGATACTATTAAAAAAACTTGCGACTAGAGATAAAAACGAAGTGTAGACAAAATACCATTAACATAGAGTTCGGCTGTATGGTTTACTTCACCAGCTGGATTTTTAATAGTGCATGTATAATTTCCTTGGTTGATGTGCGTCACGGATTCTATTGCGAGTTGGCTAGTCCGCTTAGTATTAGTGAGCAAGACGCCATTGGTACCAGACTTTACCGGTTTTCCGTTAAAATACCACTGTATGGATAGTGGGAAGTCACCTTTGCTGGCCGTACATATTACAACTACCATTTCTTGATCATTGACGGGATCAGTTCCAAAATCGAATGGCATAATTTGCGGTGCAACTAAACGGTAAAAAAGTAATTCAGAAATTCAATATAATAGGCTTTGCACTGGATTTCTCAATATCGTTGCCACACACGCTTTCTTTCTTGTTTTTATCGTGTTGCTCTTAACAATATATTTTTCTACCTTATCGACATTAATAATTCAAATATAAAGTAAAACTTACAGGGGACGGTTGAGGTTTCAAGAAAAAAATAAAATATATAATAAATAAAATGTACAATATAAGAATGCATATAAAGCCGCTAAAAAGACATTGTACTCGAAACGGTACCATTGACGTTGAGCACCGCGCTGTGGCTACTGCGGCCCGCTTGATTTTCCGCAATGCAAGTGTAATTGCCGATGTGTTCATGCTGAACATTCTCAATACTCAACACCGATATTCTTTTTCCATTTCTGTTTATGTATATGCCGTTGCCCGAATTCAAAATTTTATCATTGAGCTGCCAATGAATTTTCAAAGGTAAGTCCCCCTTCCCTACTGTGCATGTTAAAGAGACTGTATCGCCGGCATTAAGTATTTCTTCTCCGAAATCAAAGGGGGTCACCTGCGGCACAACTATAATTGTCCAAGGATTAGTTAAGGAATTTACAATATTTATTACAAAGAAGAGATTTGTGGTAATAAAACATTCCTAACATTTTTTTTACAGAAGACAATGCATGTCTTATCATACAGGAAGGGAAAAACGGAAAGGAAATGCCAAAATTTAAAACTAAAGCAAGCTTCAGTTCCTAATAATAAAAACGAAGCTTTACCGTTCACCGTCAATTCGGAGGAATAATTTGCATGACCGGCTTGATTGGTGGCAAGGCAAGTGTAAACTCCAGTATGAATGAAAGAAACGGAGTCTATCGAGAGACTGCTGGACTTATGACCGATCTTTGTCACCGTCACTCCTGGAATTTCTCTAACATCTCTTCCGTTTAAATGCCACGTAATGGTTATCGGAGCGTCACCCTTGGCTACCATACATTGAACTCCCACCGTGTCGCCTGCATTGGCCGGCTCGTCGCCGAAGGTGAAGGGATGGATTTGGGGTAGAACTGTTAAGGGAATCTATTTTAATATGCAAACATACCCTCTAACTGTACTATAATCTACAAAGAATAATGACAACAAGGACCATTAACTTCCAGGGAGGCGCTGTGATTCACTTGTCCGGCAACGTTTTCCACGTGACAAACGTAGGTTCCACGGTGTGTTCCGTTTACGGAATCAATGTTAAGAATGGACATCTTCCGGCTCATGCTTCCTATGGCTATGCCCAAAGTATTGCCCTGAGATATTTTCCTGCCGTTTAAGCTCCACGAAAAATTAGCTGGCAAGTCGCCCTTGTTCATGACGCATTGGACGGAAGCGGTGTCGCCAGCGTTGGCGGGCTCATCGCCGAACTCGAAGGGTGAGATTTGAGGGGGAACTGCATTTGGTGAAAAGCGTTAACTATTAAAAATAAACAAAAATAATAGAGGATCAAGCGAACCGTTGACGCTCAGAAGAGTCGTGTGGTTTGTTTCTCCGGCGTCGTTTCTGAGCGTGCAAGTGTAAGAGCCTCGATGAATGGAACTGACAGCTTCGATATTTAAGATGGAAGTCTTTTTGCTAATAGTCGTGAGCACGATGCCGAGGGTATTGCGTGGCCTGATCACCTCTCCGTTGATGCGCCACTCGAAGGTGACGGGCAAGTCGCCCTTGCTCATCACGCAGGACACCGAGGCCGTTTCGCCCTCGTTGAGTATTTCCTCCCCGAATTCGAATGGAGTAATTTGTGGCGGGACTGAGGCGAATTTGTGATAAAATAGATTAAAGACGGGATTTCGACGGGATATTGGAGCTACACTAGTGAAGCGAAAGAAAAGCAAGCGGTTGTTATCTGGGTCGTGTACCATTGACTTCGAGTACAGCGCTGTGATTAGCGGAGCCAGCCGGGTTCGTCGCCACACAATAGTATGTGCCCCTGTGTATTCCACTCACTGAATCGATGTTTAGTATGGAGGTTTTTTTGTTGATGTTCGTTATTACGATGCCTAATTCGTTATTTTTAGGTACGAGCTGTCCATTGAAAACCCAGGATATGTTTAAGGGTTGGTCGCCTTTGCTCACCGCGCAAGATATGGAGGCCAAGTCTCCCGCGTTGGCAGGTTCCTCGCCGAATTCGAAGGGCAATATTTGAGGAGGCACTGCGTACAGACTCAACAGTTAAATAAGCCAGGGGCGTGTGTGGCAAACGAAGTAGCTTTGGCGGGCATAAATTTCTAATTTTTAATTTGTGTCCTAAAATACCTCATTTAAAATTTTGACACGAAATACTAAAAAGTACACGATTAAGTAGAAAACCTGTAAGAAAACATGTATAAGATTAATTGATATTTAAGTACAAAGTAATGTCACAGGATTTTTATTATTTTCACAACATTGCTAGATTTTTTAAATTATGTAAACATTAGTTAAAATTAGAAACAGACGTAGAACTTGAACTAAAATCCTGTGACATTCTATTTTGAAGAGTCACTGAGTTACTTTTATATTCAGTCATGTATAAGATGTGATAGATTTTTAGACAATATTGGTTTGGTGTATTTGGAGGTGTTGTAATCATAAGTATACTCAGTGATATCACTTACTGTTTCAATGACATTACTATTCACTAAAAACAAACATAAAACATTATAAAATAACATATTATGATAGGATGTGTCGATAGTATTTCATTACGAAATTTATATGAAAAAGTCAATCAAAACATTTGAAGATAAGAACAACAAAAAAAAATTACCTGTTAATATTAGACTTTACTATATATACTGGTATATACTGGTAATTTATAAACTTTGAAATCAGTAAGTGAAAACTCTTCGTTTAAAATACACATAAATTTAAAAAAGCAATCGTGAATAAAATTAACTTAATCATGTAAAGATGAGAGAATTTCGCTTCATGGTTGCAAGCAAAACATTTTTTAAAGCATTTTTTAAACGGTGTAAATCTGTTGGCTCAAATTCGTATCCCAGTACGGTACAGTTTCTTCGTACTTGGCAGCTAGCCTGGATAGAGTTTAGCCAAGAAATATTAATTTTATTCACATCACTTTAATATGAAGTATGCAGTTATTGTCGAACTCGTAATTTATTTAATTATTTAAAAGCTATATTAATGTCATTCTTTATTGATTTGCTACAGTAATATCGAGTTTAGATATAGTAGAATTGTTACAGAAGTGTAACACAAAGTGTTACAGAAATCCCACATTTTTTACACCTGACTGTCATTGTCCACCCTGTTCTTATAATAAAGAAGAAAGATACCTTTAAGTAAACTGATTATATTATTATTACATAATCATTGTAAAGTAGACATTTACATTGTATTTTAGCAAAATATCAAATATAATGTACAAATAATTCTTTAACAGTCCTCTGTACCGAACAATGTTTATCATACATTAAATTACGAGCTCAACGATAACTCCATAGCTAATACGGCCTGAGATTCCACCACACTCACCCATAACTTGCAGTTCGAGCGTGCCGCGAGCGCTGTATCCCTGCGAGTTCTTCGCTACGCAAGTGTAAGTGGCCTGGTCGCTGATGCGTTCTACGTTCTCGATCACGAGGGTGCCGTTGGGGAAGACCTTCTGTTTGCGGTTGATTGGTAATACACTGAAATTTGTTTTAGTACAACATTAGATTTAGTGTTTGGAATCCTATACTACTATTTTATATTGATTTAGATAATAAGAAATGCAATAGCTTTAAGAGATCTAAGATTGAATAAGAGAAAGAATCCTCCCCCAAAACTATAGCATTGTTATGTTGCAGTTTTCATTCATATTGAATGTTGAATGTTTTGAACTGAAACTGATCAGGAGATCAGGAGGAATTAACAACATTTTTTAAGAATAATATTTTAAAACAAAAATCGTAATCATAAATGTCAGCCATACGCATCATTGCACTTTTTTTTTTAATTTCTAATTTACATTAGCTAAAGATTCATATCACAAATATGATGAGTACAACGAGTTGACATTGTGTCTTGCACTCGGTTTCAACGCGGGCGAAACCGGCGGTAAAGAGTCGCAACGCCATCAGACTGCATTAGATATTACAAACAGAAAAAATACCAACCGTCCATCTCGTTCCCAAACGATAGAGTCGATAGGGTATCCGGCGACGGGGCAGTGCGCGATGAGGGTGTCTCCGGCGACGACGGGCCGCTTCTTCATGGCGCGCACGTAGGGCATGCCGTACACGTTCACGCGGGCCGAGTGCGACGCGCTGCCGACCTGACCACCAAATTTAAATTAAGTTACACTCTCATAATCCTCCGTGAAGCAATTTATTGACATTTTAGTCTTCAAGGATAGCAACACATCTGTGATCAAACTTAGGTATGTCTTAATCGTACTTGAGGATGATTATTAATGTCCATGGGTGGCAGTGACCACTTACCATCAGGTGGACTGATGCACCTTTACACAATAAAATAAAAAAACAGACACAGAAAGGTCATATAGACACAGAAAGGTTAACAGAACAGATACGGTTCACCCAGGGAGTTACCGTTGTACTCATATTCAAGAGATGTTTAATAGGAAATTGTACTCATATCCTTCGCAGGAGATGTTTAGTAGCAATTTGCCTTCGGTCGAAAAAATGTAGTTGTCAGTCACTTATATTACAAGGAGGGACCTTCTCAGTACTCAAGGTATCAATCCATCTGCGATCAAACTTCAGTAGGATTCCAATCCTAACTTTTGTTTATTATCTGATAGAGGACATTTGTAAACAATCCCAGGTACGATTGATTCGTGCGCTAAGTTGACCAGATGGTTTATGACTTTTGAGGACTTGTCTTGATATGTTTGCCTTGAATCTAAGTATAGCCGGCACCCGTACTTCTCCAAAACCGAACACAATAAAATGCTTTATGGAGGATTACTAGGTTGGCGGACAATTGTTTATTAACAACTTGCATTTCGGTCACAAAAATGTGGTTGCAGGTCACATTTGTAAATGAAGCGATAAAGCGGTTTCAACCCATCTGTAAAATACTTCTAGTAGGTTTTTAATCTTCAAGTTGATTCAAATGCCCATGGGCGGCAGTAACCACTTTTCTTCCGATGCACTCCAAGTCTGTGGCATACTTCGTTGTTATTTCAATCACAACTTGCGTCGGACATTAAATACAGTGTCATAAAGATGAACACGGTCGCTCAATAATAGAATAATATGATGTAAATTCAGTTGAGCCTCTACTAATATGTTTCTAAAAAGGTATGAGACAATACGATCGGTAATTAAACAGTAATAAAATAGATAATAGATTACCTAATATGGTAACATTAACCCTGTATTTATATTTGAATCGGCCATTGTTCTCAAACAAAAGTGCAAGTCTTCTGAAAGTACCCAAGAAAACTGATTTCATTGATTTGTAATCATTTACTTAAACGGGATATCAATTTTACAGGTAACATTTATATTAGTGACTAATAATAAAAAGGAATGGCCATTCTCCAACCGCTTGCAGGAGATCTCGTCTCCGTTTAGATGTTTGACAAGATTTTGCGTCAGGTTAACTAATAACACATGAGACCGGCTTAACTAGCTAGACATTATGGAAAAGTAACTTTCGCCATCACACGTTTTAATGCGTCTAGTTTCTAGTCGCAAGTGACGATTTCATAGGAATTTATATGAACACAAAATATTTGATCTCGACCTACCTTGCTGGAAGCGATGCAAGAGTAAAGTCCACCATCGTTGGTCTGCACGGAGGTGATGTTGAGGTGAGATTCCACGTTGCCGTCAGCGGTGACGAACTGTCCGATCTGGAGGCGTTCGCCGGAGGAGAGCTTGTCGCCGTCGAGCAGCCAGGCGATGTCGGGCGTGGGGTTGCCGGACGCGACGCACTTGAGGCGCAGGGAGGGGCCGGAGCGGAGCGTCTGCTCGCCAAAGCTGTGCCGGATCTGGGGTGGCTCGACTGGAACACGCGTGAGAATCAAATGAGTTAATTATTTATTGCACGATCATTTACCTTATCGCGCGATACGCTGGCTAAGGGGGCTAGGCGAGCGTCACGAAAAATCCTCACGACACTTTTGCTATAGTGCGTAGCGCTCGGTGAGGGGTCAGGCCGAGTATAGGATTCGACTTATTCGTTCTCTCTCTTTCTCTCGACAGTGACAAGCCACGCGACGCGCGCGTCTGCTGTGTATGCGTAACATGTTTTGTCGTGTTTGTGTGTATGTAAAACGAAAGGAACTTCGTTCCAATCGGCTGTCGGGGCGGCATCTGACACCTCAGTTATATTATATTATATATTACATTTACAACTTTAATTAAGACCTTATTGGTATAACAAAATTTGTCTAAATATTTTGTCAGTGTGCGGAGCAGTTTAGTAGAGTTCCATTCCCAAAAGCTTCTATGGGAACGTTACTATAAAGTCGTTTCTATATACTCTGATGCTTTGCTATCCTATCTAGTCTATCCGTCTGTTGTAGAATGTCTCTTGAACCGTAATAGTTACTTTTAAAAACCAAATATTTGTCTTTCACTATGTGTATGTCACACTAAAACTGGTTACATCTCTCCTCATCACCACGTCATTATTGTAGTAAAGAATTTAATGTGCCAGTGTTACTCGCACCTGACCTATTTTTTGTTTATGATGACTAATTAAGAGTTATATAAGACAGAATACATACATCGTCCTCCTAATTTCAGTTCAGCACTGGCACCGGCACTTTCCTGGTCGTTCCTGATGAAGCATTGGTACATTCCCTTATCTTCCTTCTTGACAGATTCGATCCTGTTGAATTATTCAATTAGTGACACACAAAATACTTATAATATAATATAACTGTATAACATAATAATTTGACAATTGGTTATATTGTAATGTTACTTAATATTAATTTATTACTCTAAATATTATGGTTTATATTTTTTTTCTGGACATATGATAATAATTAAGTTATTGTCATATATACCGAAAAGAAAATTTCCCTTATTTATATTACTCCTTATAAAATAAGTTTATTTTTGCGAGAAGCGAAACGGGTAGATACGTCGTTCTTTTAGTTCCAGTCATATACCTAAGCATAGCATCATGATGGTTCATGTCCTTGCCATCCTTCAGCCAAGTGATAGTCTTAACGGGGTTGCCTTCATATCTGCAGGTGAATACGGCTGGGCGTCCAAAGTCTACAGTCTGAGTAGCGGGTTCAACAGTCGCTTTTAAGGGAGCGGTTACAGTCAATACAGTTTCCACAGATTCACCTGTAAACGCAAATTTGGTTAGTTGGTATTACTTTTAATTTTTGTTTTGCCTAGTAGATCAATAATTCAAGATATTTTTTATTAAATCTTAATAAAGCTAGAATATTTCTAGTTTTATCTTGTAAATTCTCAAGGTACATTAAAGTAGACATTTGGACGACATTGAAAAAAAAATAGCTTAATATATTGTTATTTTGACGAAAATTTTAAAATCATGGTATTATAACATAATTTTCATATTTTAATTAATTTCAATCCAATTTACTACTTTAAAATTCTCGTTTAGTATTTACTACTTACTAACTTCATGCATAAGACAAAAAACGTACCTCCGACAGAATTGTTGACAACGCAAAGGTACTTTCCAGAATCCTCAACTTTAGCTTCTTTAATGATAAGGGTACCAGATACTTGTTTAACTCGGTCATTGAGAGCCACTGGTTGCTTCCTGGCGGTGCCATCGATAAACTTGTACCATCTGTAACAATAGAGAAACCGTTGAAACAAGGGTGTTCTTTGTCGCCATAGTTTATTTGAAGAATTGAATTAGTACTCCAAATAAAAGATAATAATAATGCAATTTTGATGTTGGCTTTCTACCGATTAAATCATAAATTTTCAAATGAATAGCAATATTGTCAATGAACCATTATTAATACTACACACGACAAGTATATGTTGAAAAATGGAGAAATCAGAAGTAAAATATAAAAGATAAATCAATACCAATATTTTTATTGTTTAACCTAAAATTTGAAAAACAAAGTTTACCATCGAGCGCCATATTCTGTATTCCTAATTTTATTATGCGACGAAAATCTTTGTGAAAATAAATTTTCCTACCCAATTTTTTGTACGTATGGAACTTTTAATTAATGAAAAACAAGAACGAATGGAACAAATAAAAGCCGAATGTATATGCTGCATTAGTTTGAAATGGTACACCTCCACGAACCGTTAATATCCAAGACATCGTTAGACTCTATCGATAGCTTGTACGTTTTATCGGATGCCCAGTTATGAGATAGAATCACGTGAAATGCTCTGTAAGTTCAGTGAAGCACAAAGTAAAGATTAAAGCGTTTTAAAAAGCAAGAACACCCTGTGACTTACCAGGAGGTGTCTACGCCGCTCAATCGTTACTTTGGCTGAGGACCGTAATAGGGCGCGCGGCCGGCCGCGGTACGTCACGCCTTCATGCACGCGAGGGCGGGCGCCCGCCGCGCCGGACTGCAATAACAACGCACATCAATACATTGGGATGGTGTGGTGGCGCTACGTGAAGGATGAATGCGTGAGACTGGCGGCCGGCCGTGATCGCGCAAGGACCGTACCTTGTTATGGGAGCGGGGAACGCTTGAACCTCGCACAGCAGCGCGAGGTTCTCGCTGTCCCGGCCTACTTGACGGTTTAGCCCGTCCCCGGTTACCTTCGGCCCGGTCCTACCCGTTGGTTCTGCAACGTAAACCGATCGTGACCGACTGTTACCCCTATCACTCACCGAAATATTGGGGCTGGGAAAGCGGAAACTTGACATGTCAAGTATGCGACTTCTTTTTGGGGTACGAAGATAACTTCCCAACCTTCGAAGTGCTTAGTGGAATCTTTTCTAGGAGCAATTTTATTGGTGGGTTCTGTAAATCCAGAGAAGAGCATAAAATACGAGGGAAATGACGTCTAACGTCATTTAGGTGAAGAATGTTCCCGCTCAACGATAAAGTATCAGTATATGATGTAAAGTATAGGATATATTATTTTTATTTCGAAATGTAAAGTTAATTTGTTACTAATTTGCGTGTAGTTTTCTTCCGTTGTGTTTTCTTTATTAAAAATTAAATATGTTTACACTCACCTGAAAATAGGCGGGGGATAGCCGGCTACTTCACAAGTGAGGAAAACTGACTCAACGACAGAGGCTAAAAAAATTTCACCGCCCTCGAATTTTCGGCTTTTGTCACTTCGCGGAGCTATTTTATTTGTCGGTTCTGTAATATACGTAAAGAAATACGATCAACGCACCTTGAAACTGGCACGGGAAATCCTTGCGCCGGGCAAACTAGCGCTAACGATGTGTTACGAGAGTAATGTACGGCAGCTTTTGGTGTTGAAGTGATACTTGGAACAGCGCTTGCAATTGGTTCTGAAGAAACGTGTTTCTTATTAGATACCGATTACTTTTAAAAAATGCTAAGCTATATGTTTATAATCTTTTAATTCAACTATTTAAATTAAGAATACTAGAAACCAATCACAAAACATTTTTCCCTGATTGTATAATAAAAACTCTTACATCTAATAACTTGCCTGAATATAGGTACAGGAAAAGCTTGAGCTTGACACAAAAGTCCAAAGCTTTGATCGACAGTGCGTATAAAAGTGCTACTACGAGCATCCGTAGAGAAAGTAGGAGCTTTGTATCCAATGGGCTCTGCAGTTTGAAATGTTTAATATCATTATTCAAATAAATATTGTATCATTTCATGTAATGTATGACTTGCCTGAAAACTGGGGCGGGGAAACTTTGAGCCTGACAAAGTAGTGTGAAGCTTTGCCCAACGCGTTTTCTAAATATACTTCCCATCGATTCAGACGAAAATGTCGGGGATTTGGCACCAACAGGCTCTACAAAATTGCAATTAACGATCATAAAAGGAAACAAATTATTTATTAACTTGCCTGAAGATCGGTACGGGAAAAGCTTGAGCTTGACATAGTAGTGCAAAGCTTTGACTTTGATGTCTCTTTATAGAAGAAAGTGCTGACTCAGTCGAAAAAGTAGGAGCCTTTGATCCGACGGGCTCTGTAGAAGATATACAAGTTTGACGTAAAATTTGATTATTTCACACTACTTCTAGAAATTTTCAAACATATTTGTTCAGTGGAGAAGTTATGTAACATTACTGAATACGTAAAATATATACTAATGTGGTCTGATCCTGCCTGTCAGTAATATACATCATCATCGATTATACTGATACTTTATCTTACAAATTATATCGATATCTTGTATTAAAAACTTGCCTGAAAATTGGTAAAGGAAAAGCCTGGGCTTGACACAGCATTGAAAAATTTTGATCCTTATGCCTCGTAACAGCCGACGACGTTAAATCGGTCGGGAAGGTCGGGGGCTTGGAACCCACAGGTTCTGTGCAACGAAAATTAATAAATCAGGTTTCAAAGGATTCAATATTATGTTGACTTACCTAAAAATTGGTATTGGTGAAGCTTGTGCTTGACAGAGTAACGCATAAGCTTGGCCCATATCAGTAACGAAAATGCTGCCCTTGGATGTCGTAGAAAAAGAAGGGGCTTTAGCACCAACGGGCTCTAAAATAAAAACGAACTAAAGGTCAAGGTTGAACACCCACCTGAACATCGGTTGAGGGTACCCTTGTGCCTGACAAAGCATAGAACCGCCGGAGTTTTCTTGGATATTATAATTGTAAGATGATGCTGAGGTTGGAAATGCAGGAGCCCTGGCAGTTACTGGTTCTGAATTAAAGAAAAAAACGTACGAACAACGTTAGGAAACACTCACTTGAATACGGGAGGTGGATGAGCCTGGGCCTGACACAAGAGAACAAGAGCTTGCTCGGCAATTTTTGTAAGCGTCGTGCTTTTGAATTCCAAAGAAAACGATGGAGCCTTTGATCCTATTGGTTCTGTTAGAATTAGGTGTTTAGAATTATTATGCATAGTTAGAGTGTAGTTTCTTACCTGAATATCGGGATAGGAAATGCTTGAGCTTGACATAAAAGAGAAAAGTCTTGACCAGTTTTACGAATTATTCCCGAAAATTGGACGTCACTAGAGAACGTAGGAGATTTAGAGCCAACAGGTTCTATAAGTAAAACAAGAGTCAATTTATTCACCTGAATGAAGGTACAGGGAAAGCTTGAGCCGGGCAGAGAATGTTCAAACTCTGACCGATAGTCCTTACATACCAAGAAAACTTATTATCAGTAGAGAAAGTAGGCGACTTTGATCCAATGGGCTCTAAAATTGAATATACAAATACGTAAAAATTGTATTAATAATATACCTGTATACTGGAATAGGATATCCCTGAGCTCGACAGAGTAAAGCTAAGTTATTTCTTATTGGTCTGCTAATGAACCACGTTAATTTATCATCAGTTGAAAACACAGGCGGCTTGGAACCAATGGGCTCTGAAATATTTTATTTGATGTAAGAAACTCAAAGTTTATTTAAATTCCTCACCTAAATACGGGAACGGGAAACCCTTGCGCCGGACATAAAAGTGCAAAGTCCTGAGAGGAAGAAATTTCGAACCAGGCTAGTTTCGAACCACTCGAAAACGAAGGACTTTTGGAGCCGATAGGTTCTAAAACACGCAACATTGTTAGAACTCTGAACGCGGGAATCGGTTACCCTGCTGCCTTGATATGAACGATGTTATAGAACCAATAAGAAAAAAGGGGATTAAGCCTAAATAGAAATGATTTGTCTTGAAAACTCACCTAAATACAGGAACGGGATATGCTTGAGCCAGACAAAGTAACGTTATACTGGAGTCCATAGCAAATTCCACGAACTCGATTGTTTTGGTGGGGACTTTCGGTGGAGCACTGTTAATGGGCTCTAAAAAATATAATTTATTTAATGGAATTACCTGGACAATGGGACTGGAAAAGCTTGAGCGGGGCATAGTAATGTTACACTTGCGTTAATAATTGTATTGAAGCCCCTAGAATTATCCAGCGTAGGGAACTTCGGAGGCACTCTTCCTACAGGCTCTACACATAAATTTCACGATAAATGTATTAAAACCACAAATGGTTAAAATTACCTGAATATTGGGACGGGGAAAGCCTGAGCCATACAAAGCAATGTGACGGTGTTATTCGCAGAAATTTCAGTGATATCGATCATTTTTGACGCTACTTTTGGCGCTGCGCTCCCCATAGGTTCTATGAAAGAAAGTGATAATACAGAATAATTATGAAGTTATCGTGAATACCTGTAAACGGGGACGGGAAATGCTTGTGCGGGACACAGCATTGTGATGCTATCGCCTCCCGTAGCATCAAACGCTCGACTTTTATCAGTAGTTGTGAATTTAGGCGAAACACGACCGACGGGCTCTATGAATAAATACTTTTCATGTAGCTAGTTTATTAAAATTTTTCAGGGAACACGATTTACCTGAACAGTGGGACCGGGAACGCCTGTGCCGGGCACAATATCGTCAAACTGCTATTAAGCATAGCGCTGAAGCTTCTCGAGCTATCCATCGAAGGGAATTTAGGCGAGACTCGTCCTACGGGCTCTAAGAACATAAGAGTAAAATACTTATAAATGAGTATACCTGAATAGTGGAGTTGGAAAGGCCTGTGCTGGACATAGCATCGTTACGCACGTGTTCGAGGAAAAGGTAAAACTGCGCCCCGTTTCCATCGATGGGAATTTCGGTGAGACTTTGCCCATCGGTTCTGTTCACGAAAACAGTGAATAATAACTATCCTATCACAAATATTCGAATTTATTTCCATTGAAAATTATTAAACAAAGCTTATTTAGCATATTTTTTTTGTGAATATATTTAAAAAATATACATTTTAAAGAACTGTTAACTCTTACCTAAACATTGGGGCTGGAAATGCTTGAGCGGGGCATAAAAGTGATAAACTTTGATTGCTATCAAAATTGAAAAGTCGACTTTTTTCTAAAGTTGGAAATTTTGGAGACACTTTTCCCATAGGTTCTGAAGCAAATAGTTTCTGTACTTAGTACGATTTATATAAATAATGTAGTATAAATGTTAGCTTGATTGGAACAGAATAAAATGAAGTACCTGAAGATTGGAACTGGGAACGCTTGCGCAGGGCATTGCAATGCAAATGAATGATTTTTCTTGATCCCGATCATAGTACCCATCACAACGGACGCAAATTTTGGAGGTACGCGCCCGACTGGCTCTACATGTGTAGCAAAAATGAAAAAAGTCAGTTAACATTTACCTGAACAATGGGACTGGGAACGCTTGGGCGGGGCACTGCAATGCGTAAGAATCGTTTTTCTTAACCTCGAACATCGTGCCGGTTAATACGGTTGCGAACTTGGGCGATACGCGGCCGACAGGTTCTAAAAGTACGTCAAAATAAAGCGGAAATCGGTAACTGATACATTACCTGAATACGGGGACGGGAAATGCCTGCGCTGGGCATAACAATGTAATTGCTGAATCCAATCTGGCAATAAACCACGCGCCTGCTTGTGTCGTTGAGAACTTAGGTGGAACTCGCCCTATCGGCTCTGAGGAAGTACGTAAAATGATTTTAGAGAGCCTTACCGGTACATAGGAGCTGGGAAGGCCTGTGCAGTACACAGAACAGCGAGGCTGGCGGATTCTTTAAACTGGAAGCCGCTTGTGGTCAGCGCGCTAGGAAACTTGGGAGGCACACGGCCCACGGGCTCTGCGTATGTTGGGAGAAGGTGGATTTACGAGGATTGGAATAAATGCCGAAAGACACGAACAGACCAGTATTGGAACTCCTACTTAGTAAGTCGCCTATGAGATATGTTATTATAGAGAAGGTTCATTTATATACACGCGGATCAAAGCTCTGCAGGGTACCCTATCCCAACATTCAGGCAAGGTACAAGTATAAAAACTAAATTTACGAATATAAATACGTTTGAGTTACGTACTTACATTTGCAAACTTTGAAAATAAAATCAATATACCAATTTATAATCTCACGTTAAGTCACTTATAAGAAGAAAAAAAATATGTATTATATAATGTACTTTCTGTTTTACTTACTATATGACCTCTCTAATTATGTTGTACTGACGGAGATTATAAGGTTGGTACACGACACATATTTTGAAAAAGTTAGCAGAATATTCGCAAATAGGTACTTTAACAATTGGTTATTCGACGTTATTTATTTATTAGGTATCTATAAAAACTGAAATTGAGAATATTCTACTGTTTTGCACAAATATGTGTAATTACTGTATGAAATCAACAACAGTAAAAATTACAATAAAATTAAGCAAAATTCTATACTGCTGATTGAAAACTCTTTATTACTTGAAGTATATAAAAATGTTTCATTACTTTAAAAAAAGTTTTGTAATTTTTACTGTAAATTGTAATGAGTAGCGCCATAAACTCATCGTATTCAAGTTATCAGTTAAGTATAAATCAAAGGGAAAACAGATAAAATTAATGAAGGAAACATATAAAAGGTTATGAATTTATCGCGCGACAAGTTAATAATAACAAAACTTGACTCACCCGTGATAACCAGACGTCCTTTGGTAGCCGATAAACGTGTTTCTCCAGTGAGCCTGTGCTTAGTTCTACATTGATAAGATTTGTAACCGTCTTCGGGTCCAACATCTCTAATATGTAATTCTCCTGATGGAAGCACTAAGTATTTTCCCTCTGAAGAAAAAAAAACTGACATGTTATATTCACTCTTAAAGCTTATAAATAATAATTCATTCAATTTTTTGAACTGCGCAACATAAGGTTGCGTTACTTATAAATTTTATTCATTTCATTTGCATGCATTAGTCTAAGGAAGTAGGAAAGAGGATTGAGGTAGGCCGTGAGACCCATGGAACCAAAGGAACCCAATTTGTAGGAACAGTGCCCTAAACAACTTGATTTTGAGAATAGATGGTTTTGATTTTCATACCATCGTCGAAGAAGCAAGCCTACATGACATTATAAAGCGTACCGTCTAAGTTATGTTCGGAATCTAGATTTATCTCAATTGTCTCCTCTCCTTCGCTGATGATCCAAGAGACGACGCCGACGTATTCCGCAACAAAACTTGGGATATGACACTTTACAATAGCCGCATTCCCTCGTAAAACATACTCTTCTAATAGATTTACTGCATAAGCTTGAGAGACCACTGAAACAACATGACCCAATGTCAGCGCATTCATGCACAAGAAAGTGAAATGACATACTTAGATCAAAAGTTTTGCCTGTGAATTTTGTAACAAATTCTAGTACAGGAAAGACTGAAAGGAAGACGTGGGATATGAAAGAGGATAGCGGACTAGATGAACAAGAAAGGTGTCTGATGGAAGTCAGTCCTGTACCTAACTGCAAAGTATCATTCATTTTAATTTCTTGCTCGTTTTCATCTTCAGATATTATCCAAGATGTGACTGATACATATTCGGCGACAAAACTAGGGATTTGGCATTTCAATACAGCAGCATTTCCTCGCAAAACATATTCTTCCCAAAATTTCACATCATATACTTGCGATACAACTGAAAATATCCATAATATTGAAAGGACATCTGATAGTGAAGATACTGTTTATCACAAACCTAATAATTACGTATGAAATTTTTCAGCGGTGACAATTCGCGAACCGATAAGGATTGAATGGAAATAGGGACGGACAAAACCCTCAACACTGAGTTGAACACATTACCTAAATTGAAATCAGAGTCTAAACTTATATCCATTTCATCTTTATCTCCCTCAGATATTATCCAGGATGTGACCGTAACATACTCGGACACAAAACTGGGAATGTGGCATTTTAATATGGCAGCATTACCGCGTAAAACATTTTCCTCCCAAAGATTAACAGTGTATGCCTGAGATACAACTGGAAAAAATATCATATACTATCAATCATTCAACATAATTACTTTGTTGTCACTGGTTATTATAAGCTATCGAAAATAGGAGAAGGAGTGGAGAATTAATATGACATTTTTTAAAAATACCTAAATTCGCATAATCGGTTACGTTAATTTCATTTTCATCAATATCTCCTTCAGAAATTATCCAGGATGATACTGTTACATATTCAGTTACAAAACTTGGTATATGACATTTAACAATTGCAGAATTGCCACGTAAAACATTTTCCTCCATCAAATTAACTGTATAGGCTTGAGATACCACTGAAATAACAAATCTTATCAATTGTTCTTTTTTAACAGGGAGACAGGATGAGGTTATAAATTACAGAAGATCCCTATAAAATACCCATGTCATTGGATTCAGCCTGAATTTCCAAGTCATCACTGTCACCCTCGGAAATAATCCAAGATGAAACGGTGACGTATTCAGTGACGTATGAAGAAATATGGCATTTTAAAATTGCGGCGTTACCACGTAAAACACTTTCTTCCATGATGTTTATAGTATATGCTTGTGTTACAACTGCAAATAGAGTTGCATTAAAATTACTAAATGTTTTAAACACGACTGATAGGATACGGCCAGGTCAGCTGGGGAACACAAGGTCATACGTGGTGCTAAAAATACCCTCAGTGTTAATGGACTCGTTTGCTTTAATCTCTTTTTCATCGTCTCCTTCTGAAATAATCCAGGAAGCAACCGACACATACTCTGTCACAAAACTGGGTATGAGACATTTCAATATCGCAGCGTTTCCTCGCAGTACGTTTTCTTCTACTAAGTTGACTGTGTAAGCTTGGCTCACAACTGAAATATATACATGTTTTATCTAACGATGTAATAGTTAATGGTTCTATTGGTCTATAAATTGCGTCACTTAAGCAAAAGGACGGGAATTTAAGGAAATAAATATAAAGTATATCCTTATATGAATACCATAGTCATTGCTAGATAAAAATTCTCCGCCTTCAGTATCATGCCAAGATAGTACGTGAACGTGGTCAGAAACGAATGATGGAATATGACATTTAAATACTGCTGCGTTACCCCTTATAACATAGATATCATAAACTTGCGATTCGTAAAATTGGTTTACAGCTGAAAAGATTAAAGTCAACATTTCAATACCAGTTGAATATATCAATATTAATTCTCGAGGATTTTTGTGGAGAGCGGATAGGAACAATTGGGGTCGCGCGGGCACTCTCGATTACCGTAATTGCCCTCGGAGCCATTCAACGAAAATGCAGAGAGGGATTCTTCGTCCGTTACCCATTCCACAACCTGGACGTAATCGGCGACGAATGATGGGATCGAACATTTTACAATGACTGAGTTGCCTCGCAAAACGTCTTCATCAATAACTCGGGGCTCATAATGTTGATGCACCACTGTGGATTATTTTAACAACTATTGTTGACTTGGAAAGGTCTGAGGATCGGAATAAGTATACTACATAAATCTAGCATTTGAATACCCGAATCATAATTAGGGTCATTTTCAGCGTTAACGGTATCATTATCCATAATCCATGCTGTTACATGAACAAAGTCTGCTACAAATGACGGCACGATGCATTTGAGGATCGCAGTGTTGCCTCGCAAAACGAATTCGTCGTTGACTCTAGCCTCGTATGCTTGAAGAACAGCTGTGACAACAAAGTTTATGGATTGGGACGGAGGAACTATATTTGTTGAGGAGTTACCCTCGTTATTTCCTGGATAATAAGTGCCCCCATCACTGTCTGTCCACATTTCAACCGATACAAAATCGGAAACAAAGCTTGGTACTTCACATTTCATAATAGCTGCATTGCCACGAATCACATACTCGTTGTCTGCTTCGGCTTCGTAAGATTGCGATACCACTAGTTTAAATTAATTGAAAACAAATATTAAAAATGAATATGGAAGTGTTGTTTAGGATTCTTGGGAAAGGGTTAATTTTGTAATAAATGTACCCTCGGATATATTCGTATTGTTTAAAGTTAATATTTCTCCATCATCCATAATCCAGGACTCCACGTGCACGAAGTCGCTTACAAACGATGGAATCTTGCAACGGATAATAGCAGCGTTTCCCCTAATCACGTACTCATTTTCGGCTTCAGTCACGTAATACTGGGACACAACTAAAGAATATCAATTAGACATGTATTGGAATGGACAGGTATGGGTGGTGGACAAACGTTCGACACGGAAGTTGCCATAATAACGTTTTTATCGATTGTTACCGAGGTTGTCAGAATGAGTAATCTCTGTTCCTTCTTCGTCTATCCACGCTTCTACCTTCACAAAATCCGCGACAAAGGAAGGAATGGAGCATTTTAATACGGCTGCGTTTCCACGTATAACATACTCCGTTAGAATTTCAGCTTCATAGAACTGATTTACAACTGAAAAATTATAGGTAGAGGTTTCGTTACCAAGTATAGGAATTGGGGCAGTTGGGAATTAGGAATTTGTAGTTTAAATTAAGGCGATGGCCTACCGATATCATCGGTAAGTAAGTATTCGCCGTTATCCGAATCGACCCAAGCCTCCACTTTGACAAAATCAGAGACGAACGAGGGAATGTTACATTTCAGTACAGCAGTGTTCCCGCGGATCACATACTCTGACACTACTTCAGCTTCATAATATTGGGTTACAACTGAAACGCGTATATATTAGTTAAAAAAATTTAGGAAATAATATACAGGAGCGGACAGTGGGTTGGTATTTGTATTACATTAATTGTACCCTCTCCCTCCTTGTTGTCATCAATAGTGAAAGAGCTGCCAGATTCATCGTGCCAAGAGACAACATTCACAAAATCGGCCACAAATGATGGTATAGAACATTTCAGTATGGCGGAGTTGCCGCGTATGACATATTCGTTATTTACTTCTGATTCGTATTGTTGTTGCACAACTGCGAAATATCCATTATTATGATTTTAGAAATACGTAGGACCAGGATTACAAGGATAGAGCTACGTGGAATTTCAAACTGAATTAACCATATTTTTCGCCTGGATAGAAGTCTTCATTTTCGTCGGTATGCCATGATAGAACTTCTATGAAATCGGCAACGAAAGACGGAACCTGGCACTTCAGAATAATGCTATTCCCCATTATAGCGTACTCCTTGTTAACGTCTGTGTCGTAATGCTGGGCAACCACTAATCAAGCATTAATCAAGAGGCTAGTTAGTTTTATCTTTTTAAAAATAATTGGCTTTTGTAGTAAAAAATATCTTATTATGAAATTTTGCAATTTTGTGCCCCTATTCATTTAGGAGATTAAGAAAATTCGATCATCCTTATTCCATTAATTTAAGTTATTTTTGCAAGATATGGTTCACGGCTATTTTATGATTCATGCCTAGATTGATATCATTATATTATAATACAACTCTTTACAATTCCATAAAAAATAATAAGGTAACTCGTGGTGTTGTTATTACGCATCATAAAGATTTAACAGTCTTTGATAGAGTCGAATCCTGAAAAGATAGTACCTTTACACTGCTGTAAAAAAACTTAAGACTAAAATATAAATTAGGGTCAATTTTTGTGTAACATTTTTTCTACATTTTTACGACAAAACTCGATAAGATTATATTATTAGACAAAAAATGACCGTGACACATGTGATAATCAATAAAGTCTACATATTACGTTAAAGAAAGAAATATCAAAGAAATAAAGTTGGACGTTAACATAACAAATCTCATTGAAATTGCAACTGAAAGAAGATATAATCAAAATATTTTTTTATTATTTCAGGCCAAACTTTATCTCTTCGTAATACTGTAATGAACTTAGCGACCACCGCTGAATATAATTAATGACTTGTTCAAAGCGACAACACAAATGTATTTTTCTATCGTTATTTGGCATTATACATATAATTATAATACATATTTTAAACAAACTTTTACTTAAAACAAAACATACTATATGGCGTCATAGTACAACAATATTGTTCCAAATTGTATAAATAACGATTATTGTAGATATTACTAACTGTTGTTTTAAAAGTTGATAACTAACTTTCACTTAAGCAGGCACTTAACACTACACGCCCCTTGACTGAAGTTGCCCTCCAGTCGCGTTTAATTACTTAATTAGAGGACTCACATCGATGATTGTAGGAATTATGAAATGTCTCCATCAATTGATCGATGTATGAATACAGATGTTACGTAAATACTTATTATTACCTAGGGCCGTGTAACCGCTACATCCATTTCCACTGCGCATCAGTTATTTATTAGTACATTGAGTTTCGTCGGAAAACTGTGGTAGGCTGTCATTTGTACATACAAGGGATAACTATTTCAGTCTTCAAAGATATCAACGCATCTGTGGTCGACCTTAAGTAACTTGTAGTAGGACCATAACTAACTTAAGTAACCTTCACTCTGAGGCTGATTACAGGTAGCTATGAATGGCGGTGATCACGTACAATCAGGTGGACGGCATGCCCATTTGAATCTCGTATTCTACAAAGAAATATCAGCTATTCCCCGTACTTTCCCGTGGTAAAATACACTGGTGATTGTAGAGATTCATACTGCTGATATTCGTAAGGGTGACAATAAATTTATTGTTACCGCCACATTACTGAAAAATTAATGTCTGCGAGCACTTAAATACTGTGTCACGCATATATGTTGCTGGCGTGTCACGCATATTTGTCATGTCGGGGTGTAAGTGTTACCCAGTTTACAACAACAAAACACTTTAACACGTTAAAATCTAGAAAAACATTATTTTTAAACGGACTTTATTAAAAATGTTTAATATCTATTTAAATACAGACCGAGCAAATATCACTTGATTTAATATCATTAATTAATTAACCGATTACTATTGAAAAACAATATTGTTTGTTTCACTGAACCTTATCATGGGAACGGAAGACGCAGGGAATATCGAGTGAGATAATAAATTGATTACGAACCCCAGCACATCTTACACCCACGTCAATGCAGTTGATTTTTCGATTAACCTTTTGAGATAGTCATAGGGCAGCGCCCTGTAGTTGACCGAACGTTAAGTACGTGCCGGCCCGATGGTATGATTCTAACAGATGTCTTCAAATCTATTACTCAGTGATATAACGACGTCATTACGACTATTATGTGATCATTGCGTGCGTTTAATTGTACCTATGTTCTATTGTAGCCAAGTTTAATGCATCTGTCAAGGCCGCTTTATACTCTATTAAGTCTAGTTTTATTACAATTTGCAATAGCGCTTTACACTTACTAGAAAAGAAAGTTATCGCTTTTGCAAACAGAATGCTTGGATTTGATTTAATGTCATTTTTCAGTATACATTAACATAGTCGATAGCATTCCGATAAGGTGATAACAGTGGAAGAATATAATAACGATAAAATGGATACGGTATCAACCACAAAACATCTGTCCAGTAGTTAACTAAGTTAAACTACAAAAAAGATAAATTAAAATGTAAGTCGTATCAAGTGGATGGTTTAAAAAGTGACTGTAGGTATGTTTAATTGCCTATTATTATTTACTGTTTAAATTAAATAATTTAGCGCTTTTTTACATCATTGTTATGAAAATAATTTATACATATTTTATATGCATTTATATTTTTGGTTGAGTTTAAATAACGATAGAATATATAAAGGCAATACTATTAGCCACTACGATATAAATAAATCAACATTGTGTTATCGCTTCGCAAATTATCTTACAATATATTTATGTCATATGCAAAAATAGTGCATTACCTATCAATGGCCAATGTTAACTGTAGTAAATATCGTTATAATAATATGGAATCACTTGAATAGTGTACAATATACTGCTTATTTTATATTACCTTGTTGTAAGATTCAACTTATTTTGTAAATACTAGTCTCTAGGCATGGAATACACATTAAATAACACTACACACTAAATTTGTTTGTTTACATTTATACATATAATAAATCTATATCATATATAAACATTTAGTGTTTGTTTCATTTCATTCGGTTCATAAATAAGTAGTTATGTCAATTTAAAAGGATATGTCGTTTCTACATTTGTTAAAATTGTCTAATATAGTGTGCGAACCCGCAATCAGTAGCTGATCATAAACAAAAATAATCTCTATTTCTTTTTAACTTTGGCCTTTGATATATAAAAAACTATTTAAAATATATTGCTAGGGAGTAAATAGGAACTTACCAGCTCGGACATTGACATCACGGGAGTGGATCGTACCAACCGGGTTCCTAGCGAGGCAAGCGTACACCTGAGCGTGAACTTCCTGACGGTAGTCTTCCGCACGGAAAGGTGGGAATACCAGATTACCATTAGGCAACACCTGGAAATAAATAACGTAATCTTATGTAATTGTCGACAACATATATGTCTAGCAGATCCGGCAAAAGTTGTTATGCCGTATAAATTATTTTAAGCGAATATTTTGGTTGTTATATAAAGATTTGGAGAGTGAAGATAGGTAACAGGTATATTGATACCAAATTCTAACAAAATACAAAAAAAATACAAAATACATTTGTTACTTCTAATGTCCAGAAGTAAAGATGCATACGAGTCCATATTGGGACAAATTTGTGTGTGCGACGTCATACGTCATTTTATTACAAAATAATACGACAAATTATTTAACGTAAAAAAAAATAAGTCAGAAAATAGTAATGCGATCCTAATTCCAATCGGCTCACGTTTCAACCATAATCTAGTAAAGATATATCAAACCTACATAATATCATCACCTCCAAGTGAAATTGTTGCAGTCTATTTTTGAACCTTGCGGTGTATTTTCGTTACCAGGTTAAAGTAATAGATCGATCGTCTATCCGTGGTTGGGCTAATCTAAGTAAAAAAAATTGATACTGTCTAAAGAAGTTTGTTCTATTACTAGAGGTAAGTAGTCTAAAATATAAATTTGACTTATTGAAACAGCTATTGCTGTTTATTGAGATAAACACTTTATCATAAGGTCTCTACCCTTTAAGATGGTCTTAAAATATTTTACGATGATAAATTGTAAATGAAAAATGAAATTGAACTTGAAAATTAATGAGTACGAAGGTATGCTTATAACGATCTAGTTAGATCTCGAAGAAAACTCGCTTTCATTGGCTAAGTTTAGAACGTGTCATTGCCAAGATATAATTCAGTGTTCATTGAATATTAGGTATGTTCAATTCAATGTAGTATTGATCTACCTTAAATACAATACCAATAACTAAAAACAACGCTTAAAGTAATTTCTACGTTTTAAACGAAGTCTTCAAAACTCGTTATCCTATTTATGTCCTTTGTAAGTGGACTCTTAACAACGCAAAATCAAGAGGATGGCTGGAATGCTTAGCATTTTAATCTTGTAGTCCACATATACTTTTTATACGTTTATAAATTAACGCAATTGTATCAAGACGCATATATCTCGGTGAAACCTGCCTTTCGCGTCCCCGAGGTGCGAACCTCATAGGAGGTGCCCTTACATTAGCTGCAAACCCACTGTTTGAAAGAGATGGCTTAGGCCATCTGAAGTCCCAGTTGGCGGATGGACCCATATTGACGCGAAAAACCGACGTATGTGCCCATCCCTGCCCTTTTAGCCCAGGTCTTTTTTCCCGGCTGAGCCCTTAGTTGGCTTGCCTTAAATGATCGGAAGCTTTAAGGGCCAGTATGGTCAAAAGCAACTACACATAAAAAAAACAAGACGCATATAAAATAATCCAATTATACAGAGATGCAAGCCATGAAGCATAAATAAAACGATGATAGTTTTGAACAATTGAAACAATTTGGCTCAAACGACTTTTGTTTTACATTTCCGGCTACAGTTAATTAATTCGCTTAACAAGTATCGTGTAGTAACTGTTCCAAAATTTTTATTTGTATTATATCCCATTCGTTGTAGTTTATTCTGTTATATCATAGTAAAATGATTCTTTAAGATTATTCTGACTGCTTTTTTTCAAAATTGACACGTCATCAACCACGATCTATTAACTTTTTATCGTATAAGGTATGAGCGAGTATGCAGTCTACTTGTTGTTAAGTGGTCACTGCCGCCTGTGGATATTAGTAATCATCCTCAAGTACAGTTGAATCGTACCTGATTTGACCCTGAGGACTAAGATGTTCGCCTCGTGAATTGCTGATTTGAACACAAGAATTGTTTCACGAAGGATAATGAAGGCGGCGGTGAAACCTCCCGTCAAGCCCCATGAGTTCTAAGATACGGCGAATACTATTTACTAGTCGCCTTGTGCTCGTGTCAGGTTGACAACATAATTTACGCATTAAAATGTGTGTGTCAAACGTACGATATTGTGTGTAATATCCTTTTTATTAAAAATAATGCATTTATGGATTATGCTCGTATAATGTCCCTAAAAAGGGGTACAAAGTTTTCGCTTCACGTATTAATATACAGATAAAAATACTCATGAAAACATACTTGTCTAAGTCCAGGAACGTCTCCAACCGCGGTGCCATCAGCTCGTACCCAGATAACGTCGGGGGCGGGGGATCCTCGGGCAGCGCATTCCACTACAGCTCCGGTC